>CM059196.1:37321766-37412052 GCA_030323885.1 Branchipolynoe longqiensis | reverse complement strand
TGTTATATACGATTATGTATATTACATATATTATACGTGTACATATATAGTGATTACATGCCTTGAGGCGGGACTTTCCAGAAGTGGCGCATTGCGGTGCTGTTGGATTGTGGGTAGGATGCGCCCCGGCGTCTTGTCGACCTGCCTCGTTCTCGCAGCACCATATGGGGACGCGCTTAATGGAAGGCCGGAAATATAAACATCAGACGTCACTCCCGCCGGCAGTGAGAAGAAATAAAAGCCAAAGAAATAAAAAAAAGTTATGCGCGCGTCATTCAGCCGCCTTCAGCTGTCTCCGAGCTGACAAGAAGAGGTGCCGCGGCGGTGGTCAGTGGTTAACGCCGGCAGGCGGCGCGGCGGCTGCGGCGCTTGGGTTGGGGGGGGGAGGGAGGAGGGAGGAGGGAGGAGGGGAAGGCCAACACATGTTGATGTTTAGGCTTAGTGCGTGTGGATCTCTAATAGTGCGCGCGCAATCTGGGCGGGATGAGTATGGAGGCGCGGCGAGACTGTGGTGTTGGATAGAATGAATTTAACTATACTATATATATTATATATAAATATTATATATGCGCTATTTGTGTGCACCGATAAACCCTCTCTCCCCGTCTCTCCCCGCCTCCCCCTCTCCCCCCGCCCCTCTCCCCGTCACTCCCTATGCCCCACTCTCTCCCTCTCCCCCTCTCCCCCCCCTCTCCCCTTGCCCCACTCTCTCCCTCGACCCCCTCTCCCCCCCCCCTCTCCCCTTGCCCCACTCTCTCCCTCGACCCCTCTCCCTCCCTCTCCACCTCTCTCTCCCTCTCTCCCTCTCTCCCCGGGTCACCCCCACCTCTCGCCCTATCTCACCCTCTCCTACCCCTCCCCTACTCCCCTACTTCCCCCACCCTCCCCGCCCCCTCCTTCCTCACTCTCCGCATGACCTCCATTTCGTCCCTCTTCCTCTCATCCCCTCTCCTCTTCTCCCCTTGTTTCCCCACCACACTTCTTCCCACCTCCCCAAACCCTCCACCTCTCCCTTTCCCCTCTCATATCACCCCCCCCCTTTCCCACGCCTTCCCAACTCCTCCCGGCGCCCCCCCCCCTTGCGCTTCTTATTCCCTTCCTCCCCCCCCCTTCCCACTCCCCTCTCCACTTCACTCCTCCGCTGACCCCCGCCTCCCTTTCACTGCCCCCTCGAGCAACTAGTGTCATCCCCGCCAACCCCGTGTGACAGGAAGCCAAAGTAACACAGGGCCGTACACCTGCGTGCCCCTCCAGAGTGGTATAGAACGATGACAGAGACCCGCCATTGTGCACCCTCTTCATATAACACTGCTTGCCGGGCTATTTATGCGCATTTACATTTCATATAAATGGAGATGGATCAATATGTATGGTATGATTGGTTCATTGGATTTCTGCCATCCATTTCCGGTTGCCACAATGGGTAAACTTAAACTTTAAGTTAAAGTTGCATAGTCTATCTAATAAAACACTCCACATTTTAAAACCAAAGCAATTATCTAGATTTGATCCTACATGTGTAACTTAGATATTGATGCACTTATTAAGCTTTTGTTGCCACATAGAAGGGACTGCTGAGTCAATTTAATAGTGTCTTACTGCTGAAGCCTATGGTGTCAGATCTTTGGCATGAGTGCCCAATTAATTTAGAATGTTTGCACTTTGAATATCTCCAAAGTTAGCCATTTAAAATGAAAGTTGCTTCAAGCTAAAGTAAGGTAGATTATAACCATGAACCTAATATATCTATCTCAGAAAATGACAGAAACTCAAAACCATCACACTATGCAACTTTAACAAGAAACAGAATTTGTCGATAGGTCGTTGATATTATTAATAAGATAACAGTGCTTTTATAGCCTCATCCCCACCACCACCACCTTTACTATCACCCCCACCCCCACCTTTACTATCACCCCCACCCCCCACCTTTACTATCACCCCCACCCCCACCTCCACCTCCACCTCCAACCTACCCCAACCCATCGACCCAACTATTCCGTTAACACCACAGTCACAGTGCTAGATTGGTAAGTGACCAACGCTCTGAGGAAATTACTGCTAATAGGTTTCACCAAAGTGAGGAGTCTCGCGGCCTTGTGGGGGTTGGGGGTTGGGGGGAGAAATTACCCCAGCCCTCAATTACTCACATAAATCACATATATATATATATACATATATACATCATATACATGGGCATTTAACTTAGTCTTTTTTCTTTTTCTTCTTCTTCTTCTTCTTCTTCTTCTTCTTCTTCAGTAGTATCGCTTCATCATGATCATCACCATCATCTAATTTAAATATTTGAATTATTTAAGAAGAACTGTTGTCCGTGATTTGTTGTTGCTAATTAACTATTAATATTCTTTTTAACCACAATAAGTATAAATGCATTAAAAATATAATGGATGCTATGCTGTGCATAATAACTTATCCTACATATAGATATTGGAACAATAATGTAATCATATACTATCCCCAAAAGATACACTTATTGAAACATTATATGCACAAATGGATTTATCTATTGTGGTCTGAGGTAAGACATAACAAAATATAAATATGTGCTGTAAAACTAAACAAAAATATGTGTGGTAAAACTAAAAACTAATTTGTTAAAATTCCGCCAGGAGACGCGCCAGCACTCCTCGGTGCCAGATGGTCACGTGATCCCACAGTGGGCGCTCTATTAATGTTTCATCAGTTTGTTCCAAATCTGATAGATCTAGATTCAATATTTGATATGTTAAAATGGTGACATGACCTGCCTTCCACCCTGATGTTACCTGAGATGTTGCTAGGACGCAAAACAACAAACAAAGTTTAACTTCTACAAAATAGTACAAATGCCGTATCAATTTAAAGGCGTCGATATCGATTGCGCATCGAAAGTATCGGTATTACTATTAGCCGATCCCCCATTAGCTGAGGCTGATAGTTGGGTGATTGGTGAAGCTTTATGTCCTGGCAACATCTAAGGTCATATTAGGACGGGTACCGACTTCTAACAGTGAGCACTCATGGTAACTTTATAGTGCTGCCCCACTGGGAAATCACTGACACTGAGCTAACCAGTCCTTGCCCTATCCTATTAATGCCGAGTACTAGGCTAGGAAGCAATCAATTTTATAAGTCATTGGTTTGACTCGACCGGGAACCAAACTCCCGATCTCCCGCACGCGAGGTCCGCACTCTACCCATTCGGCCACCGCGCCCGGTGATAGTGAGTGCATATACACTAGCGCACACTATATTCACATGCATGCGTCAGCTGCACCGCCAATTAACACGATTATCAATAATGTAGTGTCTGTTTGGTAATTGCAATTTTCTTCTTTTTGTTATCTTCATGAAAAGAATACCAAAACCAAATAAAACTCAGGTAGAAATAGTGTAAGCTTAATTAATAGCCCCCATCAAATGAAATGGCTACATAGCTCATCATTATCCTAATCAGCATTTATTGCTTTATGTTTCCGACCTCAGGCACTCATAGCCTTATTCAGGGGGATGTGTTACTTCTTACCTAAACCTAACCTATTAACCATACCAACCAATTATCTATCTGCTACTGAAATGCAGGCAATCAAATACCTTATCAGCAGCCACTTTGTTGTAAGATAACACCAACACTACAACTGGCCAACATTGAAAACAAGCCTGGGTACCAGGGCTTATATGCTATGGACAGTATAAATACAGCCTCAATTTTTTTTTTAAAGAAAAAAAAAGTGTTTGTTGTATTTTGTGCAGGTATCAACTATGCACCTGCCTCTCAACGTATCGCCAATAGGAGGGTTTGAATAGGTACATATACATATGCTCATACCGACATACACAGGTATGCTCACAACATACACATATATAGGCCTATATACCAGACGGAATGGCCGAATGAGTTGAGCGTCCGTCTCCTGTTTTGGGAGATCGGGGGATCCGAACCCATAAGTTTGTGGGTTCGAACCCTGGTCGAGTCAAACCAATGACTTAAAAATTAATACTTGTCGTTTCCTAGCCTGGCACTTGGCATTACTAGGATAGGGCAAGGACTGGTTCGCTCAGTGTCAGGATAATGTGACTGAGTGGGATATCAGGCCATGGTGCTGGTGGCCTAGTGGAGCAGCACTATAAAGTCGCCATGAGTACGCACTGTCACAAGTCGGTACCTGTCCTGATATGACCTTAGATGTTGCTAGGACGTAAAACAACAAACAAACAAAATATACGCATATACACATACATTGTACAGGTGTACTCATAAACACACGTACACCCAGACATATTCAGAAGCACACATATATGTACACAGGCACATGCAGGCACAAATACAGGCACATATAGAGGCACATAATGCACAGACAAATACAGGCATACATAGACACATACATACACACAGACACATACATGCACACACAGACACAGACATACCATCGCATCACTATTTTATTGAGAAAAAAAGTCATCTCTGATGATTGAGATGACTGATTGGTAAGGCGCCCGACTCCCGTTCGGCGGTTCGTGGGATCAATCCCGGTTGAGTCAAATGGAAATCTTACCACATTCATTCCTGTGACTATCTTGCCTAGCACCCGACATGTGCATAGGGCAAGGACCGGTTGTCAGTGACTGAGTGGGATTTCATCCTATGGTTCCAGCAGCACGGAATCCCAGTGGGGGAGTACTAGAAAGCCACTATTTGTGCAGAATCTAGGACGTCAGTATCCGTCCTGATATGACCTCAAATTCTTTTGTTTTATGGGGCTACATTGAGTCGGGGAAATTTCAATCACGGACGATAGGTCTTCCCCATTCCACTGCTCCTTTCCATATCCTAGGGATGTCAAATGCCAGACTAGGTAGCGACAAGTATACATTTTTAAGTCATTAGTTTGGCTCGGCCAGGGTTTGAAACTATGGTTTTGAATCCTGTGACCTACCAAAATGGAAGGCGGATGCTCAACTCATGCGGCCATCCCATTTGGTGTCGCTTGGATGTGAACTCGACTAATAAGAACACTGATATTACATTAATAATAATGTGACAATTTCAAACGGACTGTAGTAGTTACACTCACATCATACATGTTCTAAGCAGGCCATGACGTCTGAGTGTGGACAAATATTCCATTTATGTATATTAGTTGCTATTACAGTACAACCCCGTTAAACCAAGCTCGGTTAAACCAGACGGTCAGTTAAGCCAAACTTTTTCGGGGACCTGGCAAAATACTACTATTTATCATATAAAAAAGTTGGTTAAACCAAAGTCGGTTAATCCAAAGTATCGGTTAATCCAAACAAAATTGTCAGCCCCAGGCCACTTCCAGTACAGTTAAGCCAAACTTTCATGTGGTTTTAAGGTAACTTAGACTTTTTTATATGACAAATGGTAGTATTTTGCCAGGTCGCCGAAAAAAGTTAGGATTAACCGATCGTTTGATTTAACCGAGGTTGGTTTAATGGGGTTAAACTGTGTATACATAAAAAAAAACAATAATCATAGTGTCCACATACACTGTACATTCATAATGCACGCCCGTTTTTGCCAAAGCCAAGTAAAAGCCAAAGCTCGGTTAAACCAATGATCGGTTAATCCAAACACATTTCTAGGGTCTCTTCAAGTTTGGTTTAACGGGGTTATACTGTATTACGCGGTGGAATTAGCTGTAATTCCGAAATTAAATAACCACCCTCTAATTGACGGGAAACTGCTGTTGCCGTCGGCGAGCTCTTTGTAGGACGCGGCACTCTTGTCGCCTGACAACTTTTACTTTCTTTTTCGTTAAAACATTAATAATTTGCCCTCCCACCCTCCCTCCGCAGAACCTCCCACCGTCGCCTGTAAAAACTGTAAGTTTTAAGTGTAAGCGCGAGCTTCCGTTTACTCCACGACCAGGCGGGATGGCCGAATGAGTTGAGCATCCGTCTCCCGTTTTGGTAGATCGTGGGATTCGAATCCCTGGGTTCGAATCCACGATCTACCAAAACAACCTGGTTGAGTCAAACCAATGACTTCCAAAATTTATACTTGTCGCTTCCTAGCCAGGCACTCGGCATTATCAGGATATGACAAGGACTGGTTAGCTCAGGGTCAGGATAATGTGAATGAGTGGGATAGCGGGTCATGATGCAAATGGCCTGATTTCCCCATGGGGGGGGGGGGGGGGGGCGCACTGTACATTCGCCATAAGTGTGCACTGTCACAACTCCGTCCCTGTCCTGATATGACTTTAGATGTGGCCAGGACATAAAACTCCAACCACCAACCAAAAAAACCAACCTACCTATGGGAAATGTGGGAAAGCAGAGGCTGGTTTACTTTAGAAGTGAAGGGGTGGTGAGAAGGCCTCACTGGGCCGTGACCTGTGTGTGCACGGGTGCGTGACCGGTGTCTTTGGAAGATTTACTAAGTCTTCTCACACACAGGTATCTTATTTATGTTTACGAAATCATATTTTGCCAATGTTTAGTCCTCAGGAATAATGAAATATAGTGCATATAATGTGCATAGTGCGTACTCATTTCTTTTTCTTTCATTCATTCTTTCTTTCTTTCTTTCTTTCTTTCTTTCTTTTTCTTTCATCTTTTTTTCTTTCTTTTTCTGTCTCGTCCCCGTCTTTTCCACCTTTTCTTCATCATCATTATCATCATTTTTCTAATCATGATAATTTAATTTACCTTAATTTGCACCACGCCAAAATTGCAATCCCATATTATACGACGCAGAACATATTAATCCTTTGAAAAAAGTTATTATGTAAATAATTCTTTTTGTTAATTATACCCCCCCCCCCCCAAAAGGACACGCTCCCTTTCCTGAACACGACAATTGCTCTACGGTAATTCCTAATGAGTGGATGCTTTTCCATTTAGGTAATGGGCAGATCACCTAACCACTCACAGGTGCGCGCGCACCTTTACAGTCTCACGTCACGCAATGATGGCCAATCCCGAATCTCACTCTCCAAGCAGAGACTCTCAGCCCCTTCGGCTTTGGGGTTGAATCATTTCCCACCCCGAATCTCGCTCTCCAACTCCAAGCAGAGACTCTAACCCCTACACCAGCAGGGTTGAATCATGTCCCGCCCCGAATCTTACTCTCCAAGCAGACTCTCACCCCTACGGCAGCAGGGTTGAATCATAGCCCGTTCCAAATCTCACTCTCCTAACAGAGACTCTCAGCCCTACGGCATCAGGGTTGAATCATGACCCACTCCTAATCTCACTCTCCAAACAGAGACTCTCAGCCCTACGGCAGCAGGGCTAAATCATGGCCCACCCCGAATCTCACTCTCCAAGCGGAGACTCTCATCCCTACAACAGCAGGGTTGAAGCATGGCCCACCCCGAATCTCGCTCTAGAAGCAGAGACTCAGGCCTACGGCAGCAGGGTTGAATCATGGCCCATCTCTAATCTCGCTCTCCAAGTACAGACTCTTGACCCTACAACAGCAGGGTTGAGTTATGGCCCGTCTTAAAATCTCACTCTCCAAGCAGACTTTTGACCATACGGCAGTAGGGTTGAGTCATGACCCATCCTGAATCTCGTTTTCCAAGCAGAGACTCTTACCCTACAACAGCAGGGTTGAATCATGGCCCGTCCAGAATCTCACTCTCCAAGCAGAGACTCTCACGCTCCAGATCTCGCTCTCCAAGCGGAGACTCACGGCCCTACGGCAGCAGAGTTGAGTCATGGCCCTGCGGACCTGATCGGTGCCTGAGTGTGATCGACCCATATCGATTCCGATTGACCTGATCGATTATTTCTGCCGATTTGTGTGTTGTTGAGTCGTGTGCTTTTAATTTCCCGCCAGAAATTCGAGATTCACGGCCGTCCACGCCCGGCCTTTGATTAAAGTTTAAAGTTGAATATTTAAAGTGTGTCTCACACTGCCAGCGGTTTGCGATTATCGCCATTCCAATGCGCATACACTTGTTGTGATCTATCGGGGTGCTCTTCTCCCTCGTCCCCCTCTCCCCCCAACTCCGCCTTCCCTCTCTTCCCCCACCCTGTCCTTCCTCCCTTACAGTCCCGCCTTCTCTCCGCCATTCCCCATTTTCCTCCTTCCTCTCCCCTTCCCCACGCGCACATTTTGCTGAACATTATCGAATTAGTTCCTCAAGTATACACACCAGGGTGGCTAGGCACTCCCGACCCCACTACCCTGCCTTCCCTCTCCCCTCACCCCGCCTTCCCCCTCTCCTCATTCCGCCTTCCCATCTCCCCTCACCCCGCCTTCCCATCTCCCCTCACCCCGCCTTCCCATCTCCCCTCACCCCGCCTTCCTTCTCCCTACATCCGGCTTATCCCGCTCTTCGCCCCTCACCCCTTCATATCCACTACACCGTCTTCCCTCTCCCCTCACCGCGCCTTCCTCTCCTCACCTCCTCCTTCCTCTCCCCTCACTCCCGCCTTCCCTCTCCCCTATCCACTTTCCTTCCCCTACTCCGGCTCCTTATCCCTCACCCTCCCCGTCTTTCCCTCCCCACAACGCCCGCCTTCTCTCTTCCACATTTCCGCCCCCCCTCCCACCTCCCTCTTCTCTCTCGGCCCCCACCTTCCCTCGACCCCCACACCCTGCCTTCCATTCCGTCATAGAAGCCGGGTCCTAATCAGTACTGGACACCCTTAATGGGTGCTTGACATCCCATACGTGGATTGGGGGGGGGGGGGGGGGGGGGGGTCCCAAAGAAAACTATGGCAGGCCTTTTGCATTAATAACAAAAACACCAAAAAAACTAGAAGAAATGTTGATTAAAAAAATGTAAGGAACACCTGCCCACACAGACGGCCAGCATGCACGGGTTTCCGTCTACAGATTAGTTCTTGTTTCAGACACCCGAGGTGTTGGTTGTTGGAGTTTTACATCCTGGCAACATCTAGGGTCTGCAGATTAGTTGTTTCAGACACCCCGAGGTGGTTGGTTGTTGGCAACATCTAAGGTCCCACACCAACACATAAACTCACACACACACTTTCAGACTC
The DNA here is from genome assembly GCA_030323885.1 of Branchipolynoe longqiensis. Lineage (NCBI taxonomy): Eukaryota > Metazoa > Annelida > Polychaeta > Phyllodocida > Polynoidae > Branchipolynoe > Branchipolynoe longqiensis. Next base: position 37,403,067 of record CM059196.1, on the reverse strand, counting down.
TCTTACTCTCAACACTCACACTCACCCACCCACACTCACTCGCTCACTCACACACACACTCACACACACTCACACGCACGCACTCACTCACACACACACTCACACACACTTACTCACTCACACTCACTCACACACACACTCTCACACACACTGACTCACACACACTCACACACTCACTTACACACTCACTCACTCACACACACTGGCACACACACACAGACACATACACACAGACACACCCATGAGTTCAGTACCTCAGGAAATTGGCGTCTTTCCCAGGCAGTTAGTTATGCGCCAAAGACTTATCTCAACGTTCTAAATGTTTGTTGTTTAATGCCATCAAAGAGTTTCACACACACACACACACACACACACACACACACAGCACATAGATTCATAACAAATGCAATTCTCACTTGGGGGGCAGGGGGGGGGGGGACTCCGACAGTCAAATTGTATTTACTGTGAGAAGCAAATCATCAAACAAAGGTGGAATCCGGTAGTTCTGGGTCTGTGTGTTGTTATGGCCTTGGTTCCCACCCTCCACACAGGTCATGCCAAGGGCAATATGCTTATACCAGACACTGAGGTTGCCACTCCTTGTATTATCGCCCATACTCACCAGGACATTACGTGGCATGAATAGTGCATATATGCAACTACTAACTCGTCCGGACACCTTTTGAAATTTCTGATGGGAATACAAATTTTCTCCCCGGTGTTTGAATGTCTTTGCTCCCCTGATGCAGGATCAGACTAGACGGCTTGTGGCGCCATTATTGTGTAGTGTGTGTACGGGAACCTGGCTATGCTCATTGACATTGTGACTTTTAGTCCAGGCACGGCCCGCCCCCCTCTCCACTCCCTTAGATGTCAGGTGGTAAAATACAATGATGTGGGTGTGACTTGACAACTTCTCCCTGTGAGTTAACACACACACATGCACACACACACACACACACACACACACACACACGCACACACACACACACACACACACACACACACACACACACACACACACACACACTCCCTAGGGTGGTTGTCATATATAATGCTGGGCACTGTAATGGGTTATTATATTACACACAGTACCCGCATATCTGCCACATCAACAGGCAGACTGTGTTGCTGCTCTGACTGCATCTACAGAACCACATAATGCTTTCTTCTATTTTTTTTAAATAAAAGAAATGTGAGCAGTTTTAACAAGGAAATATCCTTATGTGCACACAACCAATACAGCTTGTTTTGTTTTACCCCAAAACAAAGTCAGACGGTCACTTAATAAACCACGAATTCTAAATGAAATGCTTCATGCTGGCTTATAAACACATTAAATGGGGGAATGATCTAATTATTGCTCAGGTTAAATTAGCATGGATTCCAATTCTTTGCCGGAAGATCTCCTCGTCAGGGATTAAACCAACACACAGGCGCTCGCTCTACTCCACTTCGGTCTGTTGTTATTTTCGCTGTGAATTAAATTTCGAGGGGTTGGTTTTTTAGGGCTGGAGCTGTTGGATAGGAGCCGGTGGGCATTGTACGCAGGTGTGTGAGTTCAACGAGGCCAGGTGGGAGCTCCCAGGTGTGGCCGTGGGAACGCGGTAACCAAGGGTGTCTCCATTCACCCGCATCATTTGTCGTCTGCTCCGACTAAATCTCGTCTGCTAGCGAAGAAACTCATTGAAATTTGAATCTAGTAATTGTTGAGGCCGCCCAGTGTGGTTTGTGGCCTGTTATTTTCAAAATAAATTGGTAAATGAATGAATGATTAAATGAATAAATAAATAAATAAATAAATAAATGAGGGGACTAGATAAACTGTTGTGTCCGTCTGCTGACAGCAGACGACATTTAGTTTCTGCAGATGGTTCTACAAAGAAACACCTGTCCACATATGGCCTTAGGGATGTGGAAAGGAAGAAGAAGAAAAGTTGTTTGTTTCCGGTTATCCAGTCATAGCCTAAGTCTGGGCGGATATGATCTAAAAGCTCTTTTTCACTTTTGAACCAGACAACTACTGGAGGAGTGAGGTAATATTAAAGGGAGTACAATGGATTCTGAAAATGAGTACAAGTGAGTACAGGATATTCTAAAAGTGAATACAATTGAGTTCAGTCCACAGAAAGGTGGCATGGCTGACGAATACGCTCTGCTTTAAATTTTTCCCTGATCTTAAGAAATATCACCATATATTTCCCATCCCCACCCCCAGAAAGAAAAATGACAACAAAAACTATTCAGAAAATTGTATATGTACAGTAGTAGTATCTGTCTTCTAATGAGGACAACTCTGCATCCAGACCAATATTATCCTGACATAACCAGTATGGCCAGATAGAGGGTCGGTGTATAATGAGACAAAGGCAGTTCATACGTTGAAAAACTGGTCGCACACGGCAGGGGTCGGTCCGTCGACCACAGAGTTTGCTAAAAACAGGGTACTACTGTATATATTTACTGAAATTCTTATGCCAATCTACCATTCTGATGCATATTTTGAAATTAATTCATAAAATGCAGAAATCTCCCTTAAACCGCCACTATGTGTAATATGTTGTTGAGCTTAGATTATAAGTTAGAATCAATAACTTTTTGTGAATGGTAGGAAGGTGGTTCGCTTTTCTCAGACTAGTTTCAAACACAAAGGACAGCATTAATTTACTTATTTTATTTGCTCATTTTGCTGTTGTTTGCTTTGTGTTTTATTCGAGGAAAGTACCAAACAAGATTATATATATAGTATATTATATACATATATAGTATATTATATATAGCATATTATATTCTTATATAGTATATTATATATGGCATATTATATACATATATATAATATATAAAATCTTTGTAATATATATGATATAGATTATATAATATATAAAATGTTTATAAAATATATACTACATCTAATACATGTAATGTCTAATATATCTAATATATCTAATATATATATAATCTATATAATTCGATGACTAGGTGGGTATATGCGTCTGGTCCCACAGTCTCTGCTGGGACTATATACACGAACCTTATTCAATATGGCTCCCTCCCTACCCCCTACCACCACCACCACCACCACCACCACCACCACCACCACCACCTCATTTTCCCTTCACACTCAGACGTCCTCTGTTCCTTCTTTTATTATTCCATTCTTTGACGATGGGAACAAAGCTCTAATAAATGTAGATTTAAATTACATTTCTTCCCCCTGGTGGGCCAAAGAAAATTAGTTTAAGTTACTTATCATAAATAAATAAATTATGATTTAATCCTTGATCTTTTAAAGATTTGTCTTCATATACAAGTTGCACAACCCGCTGTTTTCGAGTTGTTTGGTTATATTGTGTTGATATGGTATGTTGATCCTTATAATCTCATTTACTTTGGTTTTTAACCGGTTATCTTTGGAAATATTCTAAGTGAAACTCTGCAAAGTTAATTTTGGTGTGCATATCGAAATACTAGACAAATTATGCAGTTTACCTGTTTTCGAACATATCCGCACCACATAGCGAAGGAACATCAAACTGCACTACATATTTAATGAGCGCGCCAGTGTCTGAGTTCAATATGTAGGAGGAGCAAATCTAGGTGTGTGTATTTTGGTTTTGAAAATGTGAGGCTTTTATCAGGGTTATGCGGCTTTAATGGTGCAGAAATGTTTACATGGTCTTGTGGACAGTTGTGTCTTGTCACACACACACACCCATACACATCTACACACACACCTACACACATACACATGCACACACCTACACACATCTACACACCTACACACACATACACACATACACATACACACACCTACACACATCTACACACACCTACACACACCTACACATACACATACAAACACCTACACACATACACACACCTACACACATCTACACATACCTACACACATATGCACACACCTACACCTACACACACCTACACACACCTACACACACATACACACATACACATGCACACACCTACACACACATACACACCTACACACATACACATACACACACCTACACACATCTACACACACCTACACACACCTACACACATACACATACAAACACCTACACACACATACACACACATACACGAGCCTCCCTATCTCAGGTAACCACCACACGGCAGCTCGTCCGTGCTCCCTCGCCTCTGTACAGTGACCAGATGCGGTGGTGGCCTAATCGGTAGAGCGCAGGCTTCCCGTGCGGGAGTTCGGGGTTCCATTCCTGGTCGAGTCAAACCAATGACTTATAACATTGATACTTATTGCTTCCTAGCCTGGTGTTCGGCATTAATAGGATAGTGCAAGGACTGGTTAGCTCAGTGTGAGGATAATGTGACTGGGTGGAATATCAGGTCATGGTGCTGGTGGGCTGGTCTCCCAGTGGGGCAGCACTATACAAGTTGCCGTGAGTGCACACTGTCACAAGTTGATGCCAATCCTGATATAACCTTAGATGTTTCCAGGACGTAAAACTTCAACAACAAAGAGCAAACAAACTCTGTAGTGTGTATGAATCATGAGATACCAGGTACAAACAAATGCAAAATGCAGGACTGGCCTTGTGGGCTGTGTGATGTATTGCTCCAAGTGGTGGTGGTTTGGAGTGTGTGTGTGGGTGGGTGGGTGGGTGGGTGGGGGACGTGGGGGTTGGGGTGGTTGTCTAAGCGTTGTGCCAGGTGATCTGGTCGCTATAACACCTTCACCGGCAAAATAAACATTTACGCCCCCATGGACATATTCTAGTTGAGAACACCTGGATATTTATTGGCGTGTAGTGTCCGCTTCTCTCACCAGGTGGTCTGACCTCAGACAGTTGTACTGCTAGGTAGCCTGCTGATGAACTGATACACTCTCCCCCCACACTCACGCCGTATGACAGAATAACATAGAGGTCCCTAACTGGAGCTGTGTTTGGTGAATATGGATTGGCCTTCAAGGCATCTGGCACCCGGTCGCTCAGAAGTCATCTTAGAATACATCCACCACAAGGTCAAGGTCACAGTTGGTGTGATCTATGGGGTCAAACAGTGCTGTTGCTCACCACATCCAAGTTCGCGTATTAAGGGTCACTCACGAAGGTCAACTTGGACGACAGAGGAGGGTGTGCTTGGGAATGGCACTCTTCTCACTCCAGGGTTTGTGACCAGGCGAGATCGCCGAATGAGTTGAGTGTCCGTCTCCCCCGTCTCCCGTTTTGGTAGAGCATGGGATTCGAACTTTGGTCGAGTCAAACCAATGACTTAAACATTGATATTTGTTTCTTCCTAGCCAGGCGCTCAGCATTATTATGATAGGGCAAGGACTGGTTGGCTCAGTGTCAGGATAATGTGACTGACTGGAATATCAGGTCATGGTGCTGGTGGCCTGGTCTCCCAGTGGGGCAGCACTATAAAGTCGCCATGAGTGTGGACTGTCACAAGTCGGTAGCCGACCTGATATAACCTTAGATGTTCCCAGGACGTAAAACAACCAACCAACCAACCCACGGTCTGTGTGTCTCAGGCCTGGGGGCACAGAGGTAAGAGGGTAGGCCTAAGTAGGCCTGGCCTGTGAATGATAGGGAAGCAGATTGGAAAACCGCTATTACTTAGGCCACGCCCCCTTGGAATTATGCCCCCCCCCCTCCCTTAAAACCACGCCCAACATCGGAATGCCCACCACCTGACCACTACACTACAGTAAAACCTCTCTAATCGACCACCTCCACAGATCGACCACTCCCCTATATCGATCGCTATATTTGGGTCCCAAACGATCATCCATTGTAATGATAAAAAAAAACCACAAACCTCCCACCTCCTTAAATGGAACATTTAAAGTCGATTCAATGGTCGGTCGAGTTAGAGAGGTTTTACTGTATTTCTGTCCACATTAGGTTTATGCGTTGTGTGTAGGTGAGTCAGTGGTTGGCGGTTTACGTCCTAGCAACACCTGAGGTCATATCAGGAACAACACCGATCTGGGGCAGTGCGCATTACTGGTGGGTTTATAGTGCTGCATTACGAAGAAGAGATAATGCCGCTGACAGCTATATGGTGTTTTATATGCCAGCCATCCAGTGACATTATCCTGGCACTCAGCCAAACAGTGCCAGCATAATGCGATGTACCAGGCAAGGTAGCGCAGAGTACCACTACTAGTTGCTTTTGTCGTGGGTTAGTCTCGGCCAGGGATCGAACTGGCGACCTTTCCACACACACAAACGGAGAAAATGGGTCCTCATAGGCTTAGCACTATCGGGAACTCACACACAATTTGGCAGAGGTTATTTGTTGTCGTCGTTGTTGTCGTCAGCGGTGACTTTCGTTGCAACTTGATATGCAAATATGTAAAATGGCACACTGCTCAGATTGTCGGGTTCTACAAGACCTGGCACAGGGCCGCTCTATTCTCTGCGTTACATCCCCTCAGTAGTGATTTGTATTACTGTGCCCTGAGCTGAGCATGCGCAGTTGGCACAGAGCTGCCTACATTGGTCTGCCCGCCCACTGTATGTGTGATGAGGCAGCGTAACAATGCCCACCAGACACCTGTATGTATGTGTGATGAAGTAATGTAACAATGCCCAACAGATACATGAATGAGTGTGTGATAAAGTAACGTAACAATGCCCACCAGACACCTGTATGGGTGTATAATGAAGTAATGTAGCAATTCCCACAAGACACTGTATGAGTGTGTGATTAAGTAATGTAACAATGCCCACCAGACACCTGTATGTGTGTGATGAGATAGTGCAACAATGCCCACCAGACATATATGTAATGAAGTAATATAACAATGTCCACCAGACACCTGTATGGTTGCATAAAGAGGCAGTGCAACAATGCCCACCAGACACCTACATGAGTCTGTAAAAAGGCAGTGCAACAATGCCACCAGACACCTCATGTATGTGTAAAGCAGCAGTTTGACAATGCCTACCAGACACCTGCATGTTTGTGTAAAGGAGCAGTTTGACAATTCCTACCAGACACTTGCATGCATGATTAATGCGTCATCATGACAATGATAGCCAGACACCTGCACATATGTGAAATAACGCAGTTCAACTATATCAGCCAGACACTTATGTATAGATGTAGAGAGGCAGCATAACAATGTCTACCAGATACCTAAATTGTGGGGAAATCTGTGTAGTAGGTTAAGAAATAACAATATTGTGAAACCCACAAGTAAATCCAAGGAAGTCGATTTTGACATTTAAAATAGCAGCCACTCTCGGGGGACAGCCAGTGATTTAAAACCATGTTGGCTATCACATATATCGTTTCTGGCAGTTAAAGTTGCATATATTTCGCTGAAAGCATACAATTGTCAAAACCAAAGTACTCATGCAAGTCTGGCCCTCCATATCCAACTCCGATACTGGTGCAGTCAATAAATATTAATTTATAGAAGCCTGCTTCAGAGAAGCAATACTAAGTTTAATGGAACCTGTTACCGCTAAAGCCTACACCGTAGGCTTTTCGGTGTGCACACCATATTTTGCACATGTTCACTTCAAATACATAAACAAAATTAACCCGTCCTAATATAACCTTAGATGCTGACAGGACATAACATTCCAACAACCACCCAACCAACCAACCAACCAACCGACCAACCAACCATGGTTAATCCTCATAAAATACAAGCTACATAAGACTAAAGTAAAGTATATTATAATGATCAATCTATATTTATCAACAACAAAAATGCAGAAACTATCAATTTAAAAAAAGTCGGATTATACACCTTTAAGGACCTTATTCTCGCCGGCCTGTCTTTCTTGAAGTGACAGCCACCACTGTCACTTATGGTGCCCATTATGACGGCGACACACAGTAGTATTTCATGTTCAAAGCACCGTCGTTTCATTCACAAAAGCCAGGGGTGTGATAGACTGCGCCTGGTGTATGTACATTGCCGAATCGGTACACACTCATGGCGACTTTATTGTGCTACCCCACTGGGAAATCAGGCTGTTGGCACCATGATTCGATATCCCACTCGGTCACATTATCCTGACACTGAGCTAACGGGTGTTTGTCCGATCCTATTAAACCCGAGCACCAGGCTAGTAAGCGACAAGTTTCAATTTTGTATGTCATTGGTTTGACTCGGCTGGGAATCGAACTCCCAACCTTCCGCACGGGAGTCCTGCGCTGCACCGATTGGGCTACCCAGTGGCAGGTGAAGGCCCTGTCACATTACGACGTGTAAAATCACTTTTTTTACATCAAGAAGCATCAAACGTTTCGGCGCGGGGGACAAAGTTGGACGTATACATACCATGTACATAGTGTACGACCAAAGTATGGCTAACGTGCTTCTGGGCGAAAAACACTCGGATTACCCTCACAGTATGTTTGCAGAACGCCGGTGAACATTATATACATTATTCGATCGCCAGAACTACGCCTCACACGTTACATATGTCAAGACCCACTGGAGAAATGCTAAACGTACGTATACGTACGTCATCCATACATTGTCAGTAAGCGGACTGTACGTTCCCACTGCCTTTAATATAGGTCAACATAGTGCAACATAGTGAACAATGTTTGTCTAACGTATGTTTAACGTACATCGATGTACGCCTAGCATATACATAACGTACGGCTGACGTCAAATCCACATGTTGTCATACGTCGAAAGTTTTGTCGATGCGCGATGCTGTATCTCAACGAACGTCAACGTACATTGACGTATACCAACAAGCGCCTAACGCACGTGTAACGCAATACAACGTATCCTGACGTAGCAGCCAAAAATCACATACGTTGACGCAATGCGTCGTAATGTGACAGCCCCTTAAGGTAGGGCTGTGGGAGAAGGGGCGTCTATCAGCGAGTAATGAGGAAGAGGGTAGTGGGTAAAGATGCGGGGGGGGGGGGGGGGTTAATGGGGGCGGGTTAGGGGGTTTGAGGGGGGCGATGGTTGATGGGGTGTGGGTAGGGTACGGTGGTCTGTAATGGGGTCAGTATTGAACAGGTGAACTTAGGTCACGTGACTGGCCATGGACCACGTGATCCCGTACACAAATAGACCCGTGGTGTGAGGCGTGTGTTGTTTTGAGTTTTTTCCCTCCACCTGGTGCCGATTTTAGGTACTGCCGTGGTGCGAACATTACCCCCAGCGACACCTCACTCGGTACGCTGCGGGTGCTTTGCTGCGACAAGGTTTCCGTCGGCTTTTCACACTTTCAGGTGTGAGATCGTCGACTCTAGCTGTACTGCTATAGTAATTTGGCATATTTCAAATCAAATATCTCTCAAGGGTAACTCGACGGAATGGCTGAATGAGTCGAGCGTACGTCTCCTGTTTTGGCAGATCGTGGGATTCGAACCCACAGGTTCAAACCCTGGTTGAGTCAAATCAATGACTTAACAATTGATACTTGTCGCTTCCTAGCCAGGCACTTGGCATTATTAGTATAGGGCAAGGACTGGTTGGCTCAGTGTCAGGATAATGTGACTGAGTTGGATATCAGGTCATGGTGCTGGTGGCCTGGTCTCCAACAGTCCCTGTGGGGCAGCCACTAGTGCACACTGTCACAAGTTGGTACCCGTCCTGACATGACCTTAAATGTTGCCAGGATGTAAAACTTCAACAACGTAGCCTCACCTAACCTCACCTCAAGGGTAGCCTTTCACAATAAAAGTTACTTCAAACTAAAGAAGAGTAGATTATAATGGTTAACTTAAAGTGGCATGGTCCGATGGTTTTGAGTTTCTGTCATTTTCTGAGATAAATATATTAGATTGTTCACTTTAATCTACCTTACTCCAGTTTGAAGTAATTTTTTATTTTAAATTGCTAACCTTTGAGATATTTGAAGTGCAAACATGCTAAATTATTTTTGGCAAGCACGACAAAACTCTGACACCATAGGCTTCTGCAGGAGCAGCTTCTATTAAATTCCCTCAGTGTTCCCTTCTATGTGGCGACAAATGCTTAATAAGTGCACCAGTATATGATTTAGATATGTAGAATAAAATCTAGATAATTGTTTTGATTTTGAAAAGTTGATTCATCGGACTATGCAGATTTAATGTATACTAAAAAAGAAAATGGCAGAAACTATATATTAAAAAAAACACCCATCTGATTATACACCTTTAAGATAGATGATAGTTAAGTTACATGACAGCAGCAAATATGGGGCACATCTTCAGATAGCACGTGACCAGTGGGATGCTTTTCCATGTCGGCATCAGTGAGCTAGTCTTTGAAGCCCATGACGGATTCCCACTGCTGTTACCCCGGCATCAGCCAGGCTGGTTACCGGCATACCAGAGGCTGGCTGGGGCATTTACACCACGCCGGAAGCTAATGGAGTCAGCGGCACCCATAGCTTCCGGTTTCCTGCTTATGGTGGTGCTATCCCATGCCAGCCTCCTTCTGGAAACATCACTGAGTCATGCGGGTGGGGGGGGGGGGGGGGTGTTGCCAGTGCCCACCGACACTCAAATATATTTGTCATGAAACTGTTGATTTTATATGGCCTTGCGCCAACAATTTTACCATGCAAACAGCATACATGATCCTTTCACAATTGTAAAACAAGAAGAAATGTTAAGTTTCGTGAGGACAGCTTTACAAAATGATACTATTTTATCTTAATAGTGGTTTTACTATGCTTTGCTACGATTTTTTACAGTTGATTATTGTTAGATTTACATTATCTGTAAGTGTCATTTGACTCACATTGTATGATTGATTGTGACCTTTTGCATTCTCTGATTGGTTGTTGGAGTTTTATATCCTCGCAACATCATACCACGATGGGTACTGACATGTTACAGTGTGCACTCATGGCAACTTTATAGTGCTGCCCCACTGGGAGATCAGGCCACCAGCACCATGACCTGATATTATCCTGACACGGAGCCAACCAGTCCTTGCCCTATCCTAATAATATTGAGCACCTGGCTAGGAAGTGACAAGTATAAATCTTTAAGTCATTGGGTTGATTCGATCAGGGTTCCAACCCATCCGTTTGAATCGCACGATCTACCAAAGTGGGAGACGGACGCTCAACTCATTTGGCCATCCCGTCTGGTCAGAGGCTGGTGAAGTTCTGCTGACCTAGTGTGCATAAATAATGTATCCACGACCTGTGTTGCGAGCCCTTTGGTGTATCCTTCTAGGCATCTTTGTTCTAAGGTGATTTCCAATCGATCCGCAGGAGAGCGATGGGTCCATCGTTACAGTTCATCGACATTCTATGGCTACCTTAGCAATTTTAACAAGCAGAATTATTGTAATTCATGATGTCCCTGTCATTGTCGTTGAAGGTGTTTGTTTGGTTTTTTAAACTCTTTTTTTTTTTTTTTTTGCAAATGAAAAGTAACATCCCTAAAGTGGTACTCGAGCCCACACTGTGGTGGCCGAATCGGTAGAGCGCAGGCTTCCCATGTGGAAGCTCGGGAGTACGATTCCCGGTCGAGTCAAACCAATGATTTACAAAATTGGTACTTGTCCTGGGACTCGAACCCACACTTCTGCCATTCTGGAGATAGTATTTTAACCATTAGGTTATCCAGGCACCTTGATGCAATTTGGTATTTCACCTGGGGAGGTCAGTGCCCCTCACTGCATTTGTGTAATAAAAATGACGCAGTGAACTGTAATTAATTTCTTTTACGCGTTAGGTCAACGAGAAAAAGGGAGCAACAACAATGAAAAGGAGAAGCGAAAAGATGAAAACCAAATTGCCTTTTCTTTCCCCTGGACAGCAAGGATCAAATATAATAAATAAAATACGATAGAAAATATAATAAAATACATTAAAATACAATAAAGTACAATAAAAATACAATAAAAAATACTATGCTAACAACAACAGACCAGCCGGGATGGCCGAATGAGTTGAGCGTCTGTCTCCCCGTTTTTGTAGATCAAGGGATTCGAGCCCATGGCTTCGAACCCTGGCTCAGTCAAAACCAATGACTTAATAGCTTATTCTTGTCGTTTCCTAGCCAAGTGTTCAGAATTCTTAGGATAGGGCAAGGACTGGTTGGCCTCAGTCTCAGGATAATGTAACTGAGTTGGATATCAGGTCATGGTGCTGGTGGCCCCGGTCTCCCAGTGGGGCAACACTATAGAGTCACCATGAGTGTGCACCGTCACAAGTCAGTACCCGTCCTGATATGACCTTACATGTTGTTGCCAGGATGTAAAACTCCAACAACCAACCAACAACGACAATAATATTAACAACAACAAGAAAACTACCTGCACACAAAGCAGGATGTGGTTTAGCAGTCCACTGGTTATTGGCGTAATACGATTCACATATGCAGCAATGAGTCTCTCGTTGACACCTTAGGCTAGGTCAATTTGGGGACCAAATCCGAGATGGCTACCTCCCGAGGCAATCTGCAGGAATTATCCTCGTCTGAGTGAGGGTATTTTGGAAGCGGGTAATGGACTCTGTTTTTTAAATTATTTTTATCTTTATTATTTATTGTTTTTGCTATCGGCAGATCTTGCCTGGTGCTTGTCCATGGCTTGTCTGGGTGGGCAGAATTAGCACATTCCTGTTTTGTCCTTTTTCATTTATTGCTGATTTTATTCTTTTTCTGTTTTATTCTTTTTCTGTTTTGTTCTTCTGTTCTGCTTTGTAAATCATCCTCCCTCTGCTCGCCTTCATCTTTCTTTCTTCTTCTTCTTCTTCTTCTTCTTCTTCCTCTGTTACAATTGAATAATCTTAAAGATGCATAATCTTAGAGTTGCATATTCCGATGGTTTTAAGTTACTCTTTTTTTTTAAACAAGATTTATTATGTTAATCATTATAGTGTACTTTTCTTTTGATTGCAAGTAAGTTTGATTTTACTGGACTACAAAAAGTCGAAAAATGCCAAATTAATTTCAGTGTGCACACTGAAATGCTGGATAGGATTGTTTACCTTATTGCAAGCATAACACCAAACTATTATAAACATTTAATGAGTGCACCAGTATCCAAATGGCATATGTTGGTTCAAATCTGGGTAAGTTTTTTTAATTTAGAAAAAAATGCTTTCCGATCATGCAGCTTTAAGTGAGGTACACACAAACATCCTGTCAAGGCATCCATATACCTGAAAGATTACAGTTTCTTTTATTCTGTTCAGTTGGCAAATACAGCACCCAACCAGAACCAGGCCATGATAAACCTTAAGCTAAACAGCAAACTGCCTTCAAGGAGTCTCTCAGCTAATCCCAGCAGGACCTACAACTGGCTTCATCTCTCATACCCTCAGAGCGCTCTCGATAACTTGTGAACTTGGGGAAAAATCGTGTGAAACCAGGTATTTGACATAGTGCAAAAAAAAGAGCCGCGTCTCAGTGAGGCATACAATTTTTACATTACCCGTGTCCGTCGTAGGCTGGAAAACAAATAGAAATGACGGTGAAAAATCGGTAAACTTAAACCCATGGCTCAATTTTTGTTCTCTTTTACAACTGACTCCTCAAAAACTGACCTATAAGTCACCTACCTTTCAGGTATGATTTCCCACTGAGAGTCCTGTTCCACCTGCAAGTATACAATGAATAAGACAATGATGTAATGACCAGACGGGATGGCTGAATGAGTTGAGCATCTGTCTCCCATTCTGGTAGACCGTGACATTCGAACGCATGGGTTCGAACCCTGGTCGAGTCAACCCAATGACATAACAATTGATACTTGTCACTTCCAAGCCAGGTGCTCAGCATTATTAGGAAAGGGCAAGGACTGGTTGGCTCAGTGTCAGGATAATGTGACTGAGTGGGATATCAGGTCATGGTACTGGGGGTCTGGTCACAGTGGGGCAGCACTATAAAATCGCCATGAGTGCACACTGTCACAAGGCGGTACCCATCCTGATTGACCTTAGCTGTTACCAGGACGTGAAACTCTAATAACCAACCAACCATCAGCACATTAATGATATTCCTCTTCATCCTATCCCACCAGTAAATCATCCACTTAGCTTCTGTGTGTTAGCGCTGTCACTCACACACACACACACACACACACACACACACACACGCACACCACGGCGCCGACGCAGCGCGCACACACACACACACACACACGCACACACACACACACACACACACACGGGAAATAATCCCATAAATCCTGCGCCACAAGCCACAGCCAATATATGTGAAATTAGCCCTTTGTGGCCAATACAGTCGTGAGCAGAGAGGTGGGGGCGAGGGGTGTTTTATAGCTGCGCCTTTTCTGTGGGATGTCCTTCATTTTTTTTTTTCTAGAAAAGACAGTTCTTTGGAACTTGTTGACGATGCACAATATGAATATCCGAGCTTCTGCCCAGAAGGTATGGGTTGATGCTAGTACAGCAGGTATTAGTAACATAGCATGTATCCACTGGATACCCGTTGCACAAAACATGATATTTTCTAAACTGGGTAGTTTTCAGGGATGAAAGATCTCCGAGATTCTGCGGATTTCCAGGATTTTTCAATCCCGCAGCACCATCAGCCTATACTAATATGTGGTGCTGATGCCGCAGCACTATCAGCATACACTACTAATATTAATAAATGCTCCAAGCGTCGCAGCACTATCAGCATACACTACTAATACATGCTTCAAACGGTGCAGCACATTCAGTGTATACTAATATATATGAAACCCGACTTCCGGGAATTTTCTGTGATTCCCTGACAATGCTAAGCCTATGGGAGAATATCAGCATTTCCGCTTTTTTTCCCAGAGAGCACTTTCATCCCTGAGTTTTACAGTATACTGTATACATGGTACGGTATCAATAATACATTTTTAAGAATCTTAATTGGATTAATAAAGGTCAAAAACACCCTGCTTTAGAAGTGTATTCATTTGTATCTGTTAAATACAATATAGTTCTTTACTTTTCATTGTTTATTTTATATTTTATGTATATATTTAGGTTGTCTCCAGAAAACAGTAAAATCCAGAAAATCCGGGACCACTTCCGATTGGTCCCAAGCTTGCAGGGTAGTTGGTCCGGTACGTGTATGTTGGTGCGTGGGTGTGTCTGATCCGGAAAGCCAGCACACTATAATACTGATGACACCAAGACCAGTTCTCACGAATGGAACACTCCACTACCCCCCCCCCCCATCCCAATTAAAAAAAATTAAAAACCCACTCCAACTTGTTTAAAAAAAGAAACAACAAAAAAGCTGTTTAAAAAAAAACTAAAAAACTTTAAAGAAAATGAAGCTTAAAAAACACCAAAACACCCAGCCAACTATTATACAAGATGGTGGCTTCTGTAATGAGGGATTGACCGACATTAGCCATTCCGGATGTGGTTGAGGCTTTCCCTCGCCCACTTTTGGTCGCCCCCGCCCCGCCCTAATCACGACCTGCGTATTATAGATGAGAGGGGCCTGCAGCCCCTGGAGACGTGGGGTGCGTTTGACTAAGTCATCCCGAATTAACTGAGACCTGCTGTGCGAGGCAAAGATTTCGATGAACACACCCATTCACATACCTGTCCATCTTCCTTGTACGGGGATAGGTATACACCCAATGCTGAGTGTAGGAGGGTGTCGACGTGTGGGTGGGGGGACAGGATGTGAGAGAGAAGGAGAGAGAAAGAGAGAGAGAGAGAGAGTAGAATAGTTAGGGCTGTTGCCCCAGTTCACGCAGGAGGCATTCTGATTGCTCGATAACAGTAATAATGAATTAATAACGATTTTGCATATTGATACCCAAACACAAACAGACACTCCTTCTCATACCCCGTCTCTCCCTCTCTCGGCCCTCTCTCTTTCTTTCTCTCTCCCTCCCTCTCTCTTTCTTTGTCTCACCCCCTCTCTCCCTCTCTCTCTCTGTCTGTCTGTCTGTCTCTCCTCCCCCTCTCTCTCCCCCTCTCTCTGTCTCTCTCTCCCTATCTCTTTCTTTCTCTCTTTCTTTCTTTCTCTCCCTCTCTCTCTCTCTCTGTCCGTCTGTTTTTATGTCTGTCTGTCTGTCTCTCTGTCTCTCTCTCTCTGTCTCTCTCTCTCTCTCTCTCTCTCTCTCTCTCTCTCTCTCTCGGTTGGAATCTACCTGGCTTCAATCAACCAATGAATGCAACACATATATCAGATAATATTTAAATACATTATATTTAAATACATTATGTTACATTAACGCGGTATTATTTTACTGATAAAATTAGAGAAAGCTTGCCCCTCCACCATCCATCGCTAACAACTAATATATTATATTAAGGTGGTATTATTTTTCCTGATTCAAGTTGATAAAACTTGCCTCTCCCTCATTCATCAGTAGCAAATAATATGTTAAATTAAAGCAGTATTATTTCACCGATTCAAGCCGGCAAAGCTTACCTCTCCCCCATCCATCAATAACAACTAATATGTTAAATTACAGTGGTATTATTTTACCGATTTAAGCCAACAAAGCTTGCCTCTCCACCATCGATTGCGAACAACCAATATATTAAATTAAAGTGGTATTATTTTACCGATTCAACTTTCAAGTCAACAAAGCTTGCCTCTCCACCACCATTGCTAACAACCAATATTTATCAATTAAAGCAGTATTATTAAAATACTTCAAGTAGATAAATCCACCGTCCATCGCTGACAATTAATGTTAAATTAATGCAGTGTTAAGTAGAGAAAGCTTCCCCTTCCACAATCCATCGCTAACAGCCAATATATTACATTAACACGGAGTTATTTGACTGATTCAAGTAGAGTAGACCAACATTGCCTCTCCACAATCCATCGCTAACAACTAATATATTAAATTAATGCAGTATTATTTTACCGATTCAAGTAGACCAATATTGCCTCTCCACAATCCATCGCTAACAACTAATATATTAAATTAACGCGGTATTATTTGACCGATTCAAGTAGACAAATCTTGCCTCTCCACCATCCATTGCTAACAAACAATATGTTAAATTAACGCTGTATTATTTGACCAAATCAAGTGGACAAAGCTTGCCTCTCCACCATCCATTGCTAACAACCAATATGTTAAATTAACACTGTATTATTTTACCAAATCAAGCAGACAAAGCTTGCCTCTCCACAATCCATCGCTAACAACTAATATGTTAAATGGCGTTCTCTGTGGCAGAGTGGTTAGAGTGTCTGACTTTTTTCTAGGTCAGACTCCTAATCTGAGGGTCGGCGGTTCAATTCCCCGTGCTCCCAGCATCATCAAAGGCCGGTTGCTCTCATACCATGTCTATGTGGTGTGGGAGGTTAAAAATCCCTTGGGTCGGTAAAAGTGTAGGCTCAGGCTTTCTATCGACCAGCAGTGGAATGAGGAAGACCAGTCGTCTATGACTGAAATTTCCCCTGCTTAAACAACTAATGGACCCCCCCCCAAAAAAAAATTAACACAGTATTATTTTACCGATTCAAGTAGACAAAGCTTGCCTCTCCAGCACCGATCGCTAACATACACAACTAACCTCCTTTGCTGCACATTGCTGTGCAGCAGCAACTGGGCAGTTTCTATGTACGTTTACATCACTGAACGCCGATTGCGGGCCAATATATAAGATGACATGGCTCCGTCTACGTACAGGCTTATTGACCAATGCCGAGAGAGACGCCCAGCCAGGATAGCTGACGTCACGTGACCCGGATTTGGGATGCTGATAGTGCTACGCCCTGTGAATGGACGCTGACCTCTCCGCGGGCGTGAGTGTGTGAGTGTGTGTGATTGAGTGTGTGTGTCGGAGAGTGTGGCTCAGTGTGTGTGTCGGTGTGTATGCGTGTGGTGAGTGTGTCGGAGTGTGTATCGGTGTGTGTGAGTGTGACTGAGTGTGTGTGTTAGTGTGTGTAAGTGTGTGTGTGTGTCGGTGTGTGTGACTGAGTGTGTCGGTGTGTGAGTGTGTGTGTGTCTGTAAGTGTGTTTGTCGGTGTGTGTTGGTGTGTGTGAGTGTGTGTGTAAGTTTTTGTCGGTGTGTGTGTAAGTGTGTGTGTGTGTCAGTGTGTGTGTCAGTGTGTGAGTCGGAGTGTGTGTGTAAGTGTGTTTGTCGGTAAGTGTGTAAGTGTGTGTTTGTGTGTGTCGGTGTTGTGTTGTGTTGTGTTGTGTTGGGAGGTAGAGTAGACCAGGGAGGTGGTGTGTGTCTGTGTGTGTTGTGTTGGGGGAAGGAGAGTAGAGTAGGAAGGAGTTATGGTGGTAGGGGGCGGGGGAGTAAAGCTAGACGGTGGAGGGGGGAGGGGGAAGGGAGATGGGGAGGCCACCTTTACCTGCAAAGGTCGAGCCATGCAGGGAGTGCTATAGACTGGTAAAAGGTGCTGACGTGGCAATAATTGCTGCTGTGGTTTCCGGCGAGTGGCAGGTGATGGAGGCGTGGACAGACAGGAGCAGTCTGTGGGAGGAGCTCTCCGAGCTGCTCGGCCGGCCTTTGTTTCCAGCTCATCTGAGCTGCTCACTAACAACGCCGGTAGTGGCTCCTCCCGGAAGCACCCGTCAACAGCCCCCCCGCTCCCATCCACGGGGGTGGGGGGTCGAGGTGCTCTCATCTCCAGTAAATTGGCCCTGTTATGTGAGGGGGCGGGTTGTGTAAGAATGTTACACCTGCCCCTGTTCCACCTCTAATATCCATGCTTTGTGATAATGGTGATGAGTATGATGATGATGATGATGATGGTGGTTAGTTGGTTGGTTGATGGAGTTTTGCGTCCTGGCAACATCTAAGGTCATATAAGGATGGGTATTGACTTGTGACAGTGTACACTCATGGACACTTTATAGTGCTGCCCCACTGGGAAATCAGGCCGCCAGAAGTGATGGCCCAATCAGTACGGCTTATGCCAAGTACACACCTACCGTTTACGATTCGCGCACTAAAACTCGCGACTCGACCCGACCCGCTTAAAACTGAAAACCAGCCAATTCATTTTTCGAATCGCGAATCGCAATCGTAATCGGCCTGTTTTAGCCCTAAAACTGAGTTTTTAGTCGGGAATCGCAATCGCTAGGTGTGCTAGGGGAGTGCACACCTCACCACTTTTGGGGAGTTTTAGATCGTATACGGTAGGTGGGTGCGGAAAAGCGGTAGGTGTGTACCTAGCATTCGCACTGCCTAGCTTCCCGTTTGGGGGAAGGTCATGTGTTTGAACCAGGACCGATTCAAATTAAGAAAATTACCAAATTTATACTTGCCGCTATCTAGCCTAGTGCTCGACATTAATAGAATAAGATGACCAGTGTGCTCAATATCAGGATGATGTGGCTGAGTGGGATATCAGGGCATGGTGCTGGCAGCCTGGTCTCCCAGTGGGTCAGCACTATAAAGCCACCATGAGTGGGCACTGTCGCAAGTCATTATCCATCATAGTATGACCTTAGATATTCCGAGGACGTAAAACTCCAACAACCAACCAACCAACATTTAGATGTGTATCTCCCAAATGGCCCGTAGTTGGACTGTAAACTGGGCATCTAATCACATGAACCTGATTCCGATTATAGCATTGAGCTTTCATTGTTTCAACTGAAGGCTGGCCATGACGTCAAGCAGGCAACGCCGAGCCTTCCACCTCCCCCCCCCCCCCCCCCCCACCTTCATGGCAGATCTCTCGGCGTAGTCCTTTCGTTCAAGTTGCGCTGGTTAGTCTCAAATGAAGCGTTTGTCTGTGTGTCATCAATACCATTATTATTATCATTATCATGATCTCTCAACTCACTACCACCATTTCGGATCAAATCCCCATTATGTGAAATGTTAAGAAAAAAAGAATTAGTAACAAAAAAAAGAGAAGATTGTTAAGGTATACAAACATTTTTTTTAACAAAAGTTTTTTTAAGTGTTTTAACTTTTCTTCTTTTTTTTTATTTAAGAAAGAAAGAAAAGTTTGCCCCTTCCCCTCTAAATAAAGACTTCATATAAAGAACGCTTCTTGTGGATTGATTGCTTTTCAACGCCAACCTTTCCGGAGTAGAGCGTGTGTCTGTCTGACTCAACCAGCAGGTCACCAGCAACCCCCCCCCCCCATTCCTGCAGCCCTCTGTCTCCCAGCATCACCAGTAGGTAAAGGCAGGCAGGCATGCAGATAGGCATGCAGGCGGGCAAGTGAGGTAGGCAACATGCAGGCAGCAGGCAGGCAGGTGGGCGGGCAATGGAGGTAGGCAGCACGCAGACAGGCAGGCAGGCGGGCAAAGGAAGTAGGCAACATGCAGGCAGGCAAGCAGGCAGACAGGCAGGCAGCAGGCAGGCAAGCAGCAGGCAGGCAGGTGGGCAAGGGAGGTAGGCAACATGCAGGCAGGCAGACAGGCAAGCAGGCAGGCAAGCAGACAGGCAAGCAGGCAGGCAGGCAGGCAGGCAGGCAAGGGAGGTAGGCAGCAGGCAGGCAGGCAGCAGGCAGGCAGGTGGGCAAGGGAGGTAGGCAACATGTAGGCAGGCAGACAGGCAAGCAGGCAGACAGGCAGCATGCATGCAGGTGGGCAAGGGAGGTAGGCAACAGGCAGGCAAGCAAGCAGGCAGAAGGCAGGCAGCAGGTAGGCAGACAGGCAGTATCCAGGCAGGCAAGCAAGCATGCAGGCAGCAGGAAGGCAAGCAGGCAGGTAGGCAGGCAGGGGAGGTAGGGGAGGTAGGCAGGCACGTAGCGCCAGCGCCATGTAAAAATACCCGCACCTATTCCCTACACTGTGGTCTAAGTTTATTCTCGGACGAACCATGCCCCTCGCCTCGTGCTGCCAGCTCCCATTGTCTTCTTGTAGCCGCATCACGCACGCATTCAGTGACTGGCCAGTTATATTTAAATGTGATGAGATTTTAAAAAGTTTTAAAAAAATTGTTTGATTGAAGGTAAAAAGACTAAGTATCAATTTAGTTTTGCGTCGTCAGTTGACTGTCCACTCACCGGAATGTCCTCATTGTATGGATTTTGTTGGTTGTTGGAGTGTTAAGTCCTGCAATATCTAAGGTCATATCAGGATGGGCACTGACTTGTGACAGTGCACACTCATGGCGACTTTATAGTGCTGCCCCACTGGGAAATAAGCCCGCTGGCACCAGGACCCAATATCTCACTCAGTCACATTATCCTGACAATGAGCTAACCAGGCCTTGTCCTATCCTATTAATGCCGAACATCAGGCTTGGAAGTGACAAGTATAAATTGTATAAGTCATTGGTTTGACTCGATTGGGAACCCAACTCCCGATCTCCCGCGCGTGAGGCCTGAGCTCTACCGATTCGATGGGGTGGGATGAGACGGAAGGCATAGCCATAGTAATGTGAAGTCAGGTTCATGGCTAGTTGGGCAGTGTAGACAAAGTTATTTTGTCGATACATATTTGATAGTAGCCATAATTGTTTTTCCTTTTGTTGTTCCTTATTTCATATAGAAATGTGGCTTTCTTTTTTCTTCTTCATTTAAAAAAAAACTTATAGCAAGCAAGAATTTCATCCCTTTGAATAAAGTAGGCCTGGCCTACTTGTGTAATACTAATAGTCAACCCCCTAATTTGAGCTTAAGAAAACAGCTTACTTTTCCACGAGGAGATAGGTAGATCATGTATATCTCGTTTATCTATCTGCTACTGAAATGCAGGCAATCAAATACCTTATCAGCAGCCACTGTGTGGTAAGATAACACCAACACTACAACTGGCCAGCATTGAAAACAAGCCTGGGTACCCGGGTGTATATGCTATGGACAGTATAAATACAGCCTCAATAAAAAATTTAAAAAATATATTTAAAAAAATCCCCCTCCTCATCAAGCTTGATACCTATATGGTATAATGTATAATGTATTTATACTATATAGTATATACTCTATGTGGTATCTATTTACTCTACACATTCCTACGTACATCCATCCATACATATTTACATACATACATATAATATATATAATCGTACATACATACATACATACATACATCAATACATACATCAATACATATTTACATACATACATGCATACACACATACATACATACATATCTACATACATACATGCATACACACATACATACATATATTCATAGATACATCCATCGATACATATTTACATACATACATACATACATATATATTATATATAATCTATTATATACATGCTGGGTATGCGGGTAATGCAGTACCTATCTGCTAAAATACCTCAGGGAGTTTGACCGCCCTGCCCTGCAGAGTTGTAAACCACTGCCTTGTGGTATAGGTTCTTGCTAGAACCAAAGGCTAAGGGAGCAAACCCTAACAGAAAACCATGCTTTCATGGTAGCATTAAGGGCGGTGATGAAGGGAAATCCCAACATCTCCCGGCCAGCTACTGCAGGGACAAATAGTTTGCGCCTGTCTTGACGTGTTCTTGCCAGTGTGAGGCCTATTTGCTCCCTGAGAGAGTGCTGCTAGTAACTTGCAAAAGCCAGCAGCACTTCACCACTTTGCAAGCAGCTTCTATGAAATGCACAATTGCACGAAATAGCGTCGGTTAAGAAATAAAAGCAGTCTTTGTCGCATTGCGATCGACAGCATGATGATAATCATGGTGATTATATACATATAAATGCTCGGAGAATTATTTTATTATTTATTAGGCGATTCAACTCGAGTATATTATTAATGAACCGGTGCTGTGTATTTACTGTTCCAAGCGGCGTTCGACGCTTCTCGCTGTATTTGAATCGTCAGTTGCCGCCCGTTTTTTGCTGGAAGGGAACATACACACATACAATGATACATACATTCATACATACACACACACATACAAAAATACATACACACATACATACATACATACATACATACATACATACATACATACATACATACATACATACATACATACATACATACACACACACACACACACACACACACACGCACGCACGCACGCACACACACACACACACAAAAGAAACCCACCTTCAACATTCTATGCCCGTACATTTCATTCCGAGTCTATAGAAGAAAGCTATAGTGGTTGCTTATTCTCTCTTAGACCTCAAAGAGTCACTAGCATAGAACATATTTTTGGTAACACCTCATTTGGGGTTTTCTCAGACTATTCAATGTTATCCATTCCCTTCCCAAAACCCTGCCCCCTCCACTCCCCCCCCCCCCCATACCTCCCCTCCCCATTGCCCGTCCGCCCCCCCCCCCATCCTCCTCCTTCCTATCTCCACCTTCCCCTCACGTTCCCCCCTCTTGTTCCTGTCCGCCCCCCCCCCCTTCTCCCGTCCTCCCCTCCACCCCTTCTCCCCTCCTCCCCTCCCCCCTCCTATCATCCCCTCCCCTCCTCCACCCCTCCCCTCCCTCCCCTCCCTCTCTCTCCTCCCCTCTCCATCCATCCCTCCCCTCCCCATCCCTCCCCATCCCTTCCCCCATCCCCCCTCCTACCCCCCCTCCCCTCCCATCCGCTCCCCTCCCATCCCTCCCCTCCACTACCCTCCCCCTCCCCTCTCATCTCCCTCTCCCCTCTCCCTCACCTCTCCTCCTCCCCCTCCCCCCCCCCCCCCCTCCCCCCCTCCCTCTCCCTTCCTCTCCCCTCCCCTCCGCTCCCGCTCCTCTCTTCGCTCCGCTCCCCTCCCCTCCCCTCCCCTTCCCTTCCCTCCCTTCCCTTCCCTTCCCCTCCCCTCCCCTCCCCTCCCCTCCCTTCCTTCCCTTCCCCTTCCACCCTCCCGCCCCGCCCCTCCCCTCCCCTCCCCTCCTCCCTCCCTCCCCTCCCGTCCCCTCCCCTCCCCTTCCCTCCCCTCCCTTCCCTTCCCTTCCCTTCCCGCCCCTCCCCGCCCCTCCCATCCCTCCACTTCCCTCCCCTCCCCTCCACTTCCCTGCCCTGCCCTGAGAGGTGCTCAGACATGTCAGGCACATCTCTCCTCACCTGAAGGACTTCAGAGTGCCACGTCTCGATGACGAGTCTGTAACTGCACTACCTCCAAATATAGCACGAGCGCACTCTCAGCGACCGCCGTTAATTGGCGGCCATTGTTTGCACTGCGCCCCGCCTGGTGCCATGCACCCTGCGCGCTTGTTCACATATGTGAACTGCCCACAGGTGGCGCCACCTGTCTGTGGCTCAGCTCAGAGAAGGTGGTCATAGCTCGACTTCATTCAACCATCCCATCTCGCTCGCTCCTCTTTTCCCTTCTCTTTCTTCTTTTCTTTCTCTTCTATCTATTCATCCTCTTCTTTCTCCCGTTCCTCGTCCTCCTGTTCCCCCTTCTCTTCGTCCCCTTCCTCCTCTTCCCCACTTCCGCCTCCTCTTCCTCCAGCCCTATTCCCTCCTCCTATTCTTTTTCTTTTTCTTGTTCTTATTGTTCTTGTTCTTATTTTGTGTCTTCGTCGCTTTCTTTGTATTTTAACAAATTTATTCAAATTTGTTATCCGTCTTAAAAATATTCTTCTTCTTATATATATATATATATATATATATATATATATATATATATATATATATATATATATATATATATATATATATAGTTGTTTTGTTATATATATTACATCATTTTGGGACTATTACTGTCACTTTTAGTTCAATGCTCATTCTAGTGGATATTGGCTTAGAAAATAAATGCCATATCAGCATGATTCGGCCATTAAAAAGAAAATTGATTTAAATTCGAAGAAGAGAAGAAGACAAAAACTCAGCCATAACAGCGCTCTGCCAACGCCTCACATGTCTTCTACTGCCGGGAATATCTGGTGCTATTCCCGGCCTGTCCTAATTTAGCTAATCTCACATCTGCACCATCTCTCTCCCCCATTAACTCTAACCCTGGGTGAGTAAGGTTAAAAACCCGTATAGCTGAGCCCATCATTACCTGCTGGGTGACCCCCCCCCCCCACCTCAGCCCGAGCATGTGCCCAGTATAGCAAGTGCTGCCTGCAACTGATGGTGCCAGGCCATAGGCATATTTTCTTCTTTTTTAAAAAGAAGAAAAACAACCTCTCGTGTAAATAATCCAGCTGTTCAATCCTGATTGCCATTGTGAGCTGCTCTCCTCATCCGCGACCTATTTATTATTTCATTACACCACCAACGCTGAAAGGGGCCGCCTTCGGTGCCATATGAGGGTTCTCTCCGATTGGCATTTGACCTGTGTTACATTCAATTTAGGCCAGTTGGGATAAGAAACAATAACAGAAATGGACAGGAAAGTAGGCTGCGTCTTTCAATTTAAATATTCAAATCCTTGTAAAAGTGGGGCAGCACTATAAAGTCGCCATGAATGTGCACTGTCACAAGTAGGTACCCGTCCTGATATAACCTTAGATCTTGCTAGGACGTAAAGCTCCAACAACCAACCAACCAACTGTATAGCTTCTGTGTGTAGGTTATGACATTAGAATAGAACATGGCTGCTGCAAACAAATCTCTATACAGACCAATGCTGTCTTGAAATGACAGGTGTCAATCAAATGGGGGATGGGGGAGGGGGGTGAGATAGGTTGTTACACATTGGAAAATTGTCCGCATATGACATGGGTCTCTAAACAGGAAAGTTTGTTTTATTTAACGACGTCTCTAGAGCTCATTGATTTTTATCATCGGGTATTGGATGTCAAGTCAAACATATGGTCTTTCTGACATATTTCTTTGGAGGAAACCCGCTGCTGCCGCTTAGGCTACTCTTTCCAATAATCAGCAAAGGATCCTTTATATGCACTTTCCCACAGATAGGACAGCACATACTAGAGGCTTTGATGAACCAGTTGTGGCCCACTGGTTGGAACAGAAAATAGCTCAAACTGCAAATGTCTCCACTGAGCAGGATCGATCGGATTATTCAAACCTTCACAGGTGTACACTCTACCGCCTGAGCTATGTCCCGCTCTGACATGTGTCGCTAAAGGCAGGTATAGACTACCACTAGCGCCACCTATGTACACGGTCAAGCACTAGCATGGTGTTTCTGTACTACTCTCATTATATTAGCAACAATAACAATTAATAATTTACCTAGTTCATTGGCAATATTGATATACAATTGAGACATAGTCAATCAAATGTTTATATTTTCAAGGCATTTTTTTTACGATGTGGTTTTTATTTGTTTTTTTTCTTTAACTATTTTGTTATTTGGGAGAGAAAATAGTGTGCTATTCTTGCTTGACAACCAGCCTAGTAACCTCGGACCACTGGGTTTATCAAAGTTCATCATTATGGTGTGGGATTTTGTCAGCAGGCGCTCCGACCTCACCCCCACACGGGCCCCGCCACACACACACGCAGACACACACACACTCACAGACACACAGGCACACACCACACGCACAAACTCATACACTCACTCACTCATACCTTCCCCCCTCCACTCACACACTTACACTTAAACACACACACATTCATACACACTCATACACTCACACTCGCACATACTCACACACACTCTCCTTTTCACACCCACTCACACCCACCCACTCACTCTCATTCTCTCACTCACATTCACACACACACACACACACACACACACACACACACACACACACACACACACACACCTCACGTTCACGCGCGCCAGTGGCCAGGTGGCGCTGTTTCACAAAGCGTGGTGCCCTTTTTGCTAACGAGTCTGATATTTAAGGCTGTCTGTAGGCTTGTTAGGCTTATTGGGGGCGTGGTATTTAGGCTGCTTACTAGTGCTCTATAAGTTTAATCCAGCACTTGGCACTCTGTCCCCGCAGGGAGGGAAGTGGTGATGGTGGTGTGTGGTGGTGGTGGTGGTGGTGGTGTGGAGATGGTGGTGTGGAGGTGGGAAGGTGGTGGTGTGGAGGTGATGGTGGTAAGTGTGGTGGTGTGGAGGTGGTGGTGGTGAGTGTGGTGGTGGTGGTGGTGGTGTGGAGGTGGTGGTGGTGATGGTGGTAGTGGTGATAGTGCTGGTGAGGATGGTGGTAGTAGCTGTGGTAATACTATCACTACAACTATCACTGATACTGGTAGTGGTGATAGTTGTGGTAGTAGTGGTAGTGGTTGGGTGGGTGGTGTGGATGATGTGGGTGGTGGACAACAGTTTAGCCTTAAATAGTAGGCTGATCATTTAGTTTGGGAGATTTTAGTACACCCATGCAATAAGTAAGCTGTTTGTATAACGCGCTGGTTACAAATGTTGCAAAGAGAAATCATGTCAGCAGTTAACACCACCACAGAAAAATATATACTATCAATAGTTAACAACACCACCACAGATAAATAAATAGTATCAGCAGTTAACAACACCACCACAGATAAATAAATAGTATCAGCAGTTAACAACACCACCACAGATAAATAAATAGTAGCAGCAGTTAACAACACCACCAAAGATAAATAAATAGTAGCAATAGTTAACACCACCACCACAGATAAATAAATCGTATCAGCAGTTAACAACACCACCACAGATAAATAAATAGTATCAATGGTTAACAACACCACCACAGATAAATAAATAGTATCAGCAGTTAACAACACCACAATAGATAAATAAATAGTATCAATAGTTAACAACACCACCACAGATAAATAAATAGTATCAATAGTTAACACCACCACCACAGATAAATAAATAGTATCAATAAATAGTATCAATAGATAACAACACCACCGCAGATAAATAAATAGTATCAATAGTTAACACCACCACTGCAGATAAATAAATAGTATCAGCAGTTAACAACACCACCACAAATACATAAATATTATCAATAGTTAACACCACCACCACAGATAAATAAATAGTATCAATAGTTAACACCACCACCACAGATAAATAAATAGTATCAGCAGTTAACAACACCATCACAGATAAATAAATAGTATCAATATTAACAACACCACCACAGATAAATAAATAGTATCAATAGTTAACAACACCACCGCAGATAAATAAATAGTATGAGACAGTGCTTGCTGTATGAGCAGTATAAGTCGCAGATGTTCCAACAAGCTCCTAGTTCCACAGTGTATGTTAATAGTTAATTGAATCATGACATCCATAAGACATTCCCATACATAATCAATAGCTCCCCTGAAAGCCCCGGTCCAATTTTCAAAGCACTTTTGTGTTGTTGTTGTTGTTGTTGGGTGTTTATATAATTGCGATATATATCAGAGATGAAAGACCTCCACGGTTTCGTGGATTTCCGGGATTTCTTATATTCAGCGATTAACATTAAACAAAATTCCAAAAGAAGGGATGCATATGACATCAGTTCGGTGGTGGTTCGATTCCCGTTCTTATATGACCTTAGATGTAGTTAGAACATAAAACCTAAGCAATAAGCTCTTAGATATAGGTGGTAATACAATCACAACAAGGCTAGTTGACACCTGACTTCCGGTATTTTTCCGCGATTCCCTGACAATGCTAAACCTATGGGAGCATTTCCGCATTTCCGTTTTTTTTCCCCGGAGATCACTTTCATCCCTGATATATATGGTATGACCCTGTTATAATGCGATCGTTCAGGTCCATATAATGTGATAGTGAAAAAATCAGGGTTGTGTTAAATCGAGGTTTCACTTTCATGAATTAACTTTAAATCAAGAATTCTGGGTCCAATGAACCATCGCGTTATATCCAAATTCGCGTTAAATCAGGGCATGTTATAATGGGGCTTCACTGTATATATAGTTTACTTGGTTAATTAATTCAGTGGCTCAGTGCTCGATATGATTGATTTGATGTATGGATTAAACTAGAGATGAGCGATTAAACTTTGGGCATCTTCCTTCCGGTAGTATGAGCCGGGTGTGGGGGTGGAAGGTTAACGGGTGTGAGAAACAGAAGACCTCACGGGTATATAAGGGACTTGTGTGTGTGTGTGGGGGGTGGGGGGGGGAGAGGAACA
Source organism: Branchipolynoe longqiensis (assembly GCA_030323885.1). Classification (NCBI taxonomy): domain Eukaryota; kingdom Metazoa; phylum Annelida; class Polychaeta; order Phyllodocida; family Polynoidae; genus Branchipolynoe; species Branchipolynoe longqiensis. The sequence goes on along the minus strand of CM059196.1, from coordinate 37,374,319 downwards.
GGGCGAGAGAGAGGAGAGAGGGAGTGATGGTTTGGGGTGTTACTCTTTAAAAACAAAATGATTGATTCTCCCACTCTTGGGGGAGGGAACAGGAGGAGGGAAGAGAGTGATAGAGAGGAGAGAGAGGAGTGATTGTTTGGGATGTTACTCTTTAAAAACAAAATGATTGATTCCCCCAAGGGGGAGAGAGAGGGAGAAAGAGGGAGAGAGGGAGTGAAGGTTACGGGTGTTACTCTTTAAAAACAAAATGATTTATTCCCCCAAGGGAGAGAGAGAGGGAGAGAGAGGGAGGGAGAGAGGGAGTGAAGGTTACGGGTGTTACTATTTAAAAACAGAATGATTTATTCCCCCAAGGGGGAGAGAGAGAGGGGGGGGGGAGAGAGGGAGTGAAGGTTACGGGTGTTACTATTTAAAAACAAAATGATTTATTCCCCCAAGGGGGAGATAGAGGGAGAGAGGGAGTGAAGGTTACGGGTGTTACTCTTTAAAAACAAAATGATTTATTCCCCCAAGGGAGAGAGAGAGAGAGAGGGAGGGAGAGAGGGAGTGAAGGTTACGGGTGTTACTATTTAAAAACAAAATGATTTATTCCCCCAAGGGGGAGATAGAGGGAGAGAGGGAGTGAAGGTTACGGGTGTTACTCTTTAAAAACAAAATTATTTATTCCCCCAAGGGAGAGAGAGAGAGAGGGAGGGAGAGAGGGAGTGAAGGTTACGGGTGTTACTCTTTAAAAACAAAATGATTTATTCCCCCAAGGGAGAGGGAGAGAGAGGGAGAGAGAGGGAGAGAGGGAGTGAAGGTTACGGGTCTTACTCTTTAAAAACAAAATGATTTATTCCCCCACCCTTCCTTAGTCTAAATGCACCCTCCCTTCTATATTTCGGGTGAACTTGGAGTTTTATGATCTAGCAACATCAGAGATCACATCACGATGGGTAACCTGATTTATGAATGTGCATTGCGTGTGGATTCATAAAGCTTTCCACTCCTTGCCCTCTATCATAGAAACGCCAACTTCAAAGCATAGTATCGCTTAGATAAAAGATCACCCCGTACTTCCAGTACAGGGGTGAAGACCAGCCTAAAGGCCCTGTCACACTACAACGCTTCCGCCGGCGGGCCGGCAACGCACAAAATATTTGCAACCCGTCGAGAAACGTCAAACTTTTCAGCGCTTTGGGAGAAAGTTTGACGCGGCGCAGCGTGTTAGTGGCGGGTTGGAGGCGCATTATTGGCGCGTTATTGGCGCGTTAGTAGCGTGTTATTAGGATGTATGTAGCGTGTCGGTAGCGTGTTATTGGCGTGTTGTCGGCGCGCTGTCGGCGCGTTGTCGGCGCGTTTACGGCGTGGAGGCAGCGCATTGGTATCGTGTTAGTATTGCGTGAACCCGTACATACCCGCCAGCAACACGTTAGGACGCGCCCGCAGCGCGTCCACAGCGCGCGGCCAACGCATCCAGGCGCGCCGGCAACACGTCCAACGCGCCGAGAAACGCTGGAGCAACGCCAATGGCATGCCCACAACATGTCGATGGGACTTTCCCGACGCGCCGACGGAACGCTCCCATTTTGGGGGGAAAAAAGCCAACGTTAACCAACGTTGATCAACGTCCTGCCAGCGTACGGCCGGCGCGCCGCCAACGCGTGTCGACGTGTTGCTAACGCGTCCGTAACGCGCCCTCCAACCCGTTGGCGCGCGTCGCCGCGCGTCCAAAGTTTTGTGCATGCACAAAACCTCGACGCGCCCCGACGCGCCCCGACGCGCGCCGACGTGTCCATTCACACGTTGCTATGTACCGACGCGCCGGTAACGCGCCGGTAACGCGCCGGCAACGCGCCGGTAACGTACCGGACGTGTACCGACGTGTTGAACAAAAACCCAACCCGTCGGCACGCGTCGAAGCACGTTGGTGAGAAACGTCGTAGTGTGACAGGGCCTTTATATAAAAACGGTTGAAAAATCGGGCTAATGAAATGAGTCTTTATGAGAGCCTAATTTCACAATCTAAGAAGCAACATTTATTCTTTGTATATGTCTTCATGTTTACCCGCTACTTTTGAGTTGGAAAATATAATGAAACAAATACTTTAATGCAATTTAAAAGTGAAATCGATGGCGTTCTCTGGCTGCCATCTTGTCTTTTTGCATTCTCTCCCATTTCACCAACTCTGTGCTCATATAAGTAACCATTTGACACCAGTTCTTCTTGTTCCATGCTAACGCTATTTTCGCCCGTATTTAAATAAAGCTGGTCTTCACCCGTGTACTACAAGTACCGGGTGAATCTTTTATCTAAGTATCGCTGTGTATTCAATTCGTAAGTCTGTCCTTGGTCGATGTCCACACACACACACACACACACACACACGTCCACACACATCCACACATACATACATACACACATACAGGCACATACATACATACATATATACACACACACATACACATACAATGAAACCCCATTATAACACATCCAATTTAGCGCAAATCTAGATATAACGCAATGATTTTTTGGACCCAGAATTCCTTAATTCAAAGGTAATTTAGTAAACTGAACCCTGATTTAGTGTTACCCCGATTTTTTCTGTGATCGTATTCTATGGATGTGAACGATCGCATTATAACCGGGTCATTCTATGCATGCATATACATACATACATACATGCACATACATATGTACACACACACACACACACACACGGATACACACACAAACAAACGACGAGGATGCTTGAAATAAATAGGTCATTCCTCTGAATGTTGCTGTAGACTCCCAAGGAGCCCATGCGCAGAACCTGTTTCTGTTTTCTGTTGAATTGGTTGACAATACATGTGCAAAACGCGCCTGCGCCGTATCCATTGGTGACGGTTGGCTGCACTCTCATAAATTCCCGTAAATTTATACGGCTTATTACTGACTGTGTGCCACAGTATACAAATGGATAGATATATTATATGTGTGTGTATGTATAATATATATATACATTATATATATTATATATATATATACACCAGATCCATGTACCACTATATAATAATAAACCTGAGGGCATTGTCTCTCTCTCTTTACTTTCATTCTTTATACTCTTCCTTTCTCTTCTTGCCTGTATTGATTTCATTATAGCCTGCCTACACAAACCACAGATTCCAGCTGAGGACTTTACAACAGTATCCGAATAATGTGTGGGACATCAGGTCATGGTGTGGCAGTCTGGTCTCCCAGTGGGGCAGCACCATAAAGTCACCATGTATGTGCACTGTCACAAGTCGGTACCCAATGTTTTTCCCTACGTTGCCTTTTTCGGTCATGACGTTGTTACTTAGTCCGATGCTTTTGAGTTCCCGCTTTATTTTGAGATAAATATTTATCATTATTATCTATGTTAAGTTAGTTTTAAAGTCATTTTTATTACGAATGGCGAACTTTGGAGATACTTGAAGTGAAAACATGCCAAGTTAATTTTGGTATGCACTTCAAAATGCTGGACACCAAAGGCTTAAGCAATAACAGGTTTGATTAAAATTAATTAATTTTCCCTTCTATGCAGCAATACATGCAAAAGTGCACCATTATCTAAGTTGGATATGTAAGATTTTCTGTGGCGGAGTGGTTAGAGTGTCTGACTTTTTTCTAGGTCAGACTCCTAATCTGAGGGTCGGTTGTTCGATTCCCCGTTCCCCCAGCTCTGCCAATTTTGATTTCCACCGCTGTGTATAACTTACAGCGTCATCAAAGGCTGGTTGCTCTCATACCATGTATATGTGGTGTGGGAGGTTAAAAATCCCCTGGGTCGGTAAAAGTGTAGGCTCGGAATGAGGAAGACCAGTCGTCTATGTCTGAAATTTCCCCTGCTTAAACAACTAATGGACCAAAAAAAAAATCAAAAAATAGCGAAGTTCTTTGGGTTTAGAAATTGTTATGATTTGATAGGAGTATGCAGTTTTAAAGGTAGAAAAAGGCATCACATTTTCCAAACCAAAATGCCTCCCTAGGTTTGATCCTACATGTCTAACTTAGCCATACTTGTGCACTCACTAAACATGGTAGCAGCTAGATAAATGATTCACCCCATACTTGCAGTACACGGGTGAACGACAACGTAGCATAAATACGGTCGAAAATAGCTTTAGTATGCAACAGGAAGTAGAATGCCTGTCTCCAGTATCAAATGGGTACTTATATCGGCACAGAGTTGGTGAAATGGGAGAGTATGTGAAAAGACAAGATGGCAACCATAGAATGCCGTCGATTTCACTTTAAAATTCTATTAAGCTAGATGTTTTCTTATATTTTTCAACTCAAAGGTAGCGGGGAAATATCAAGACATATATACAGAATAAATAATGCTTTTTAGATTGTGGATTTAGGCTCTCATTTCATTTCCCCACTTTTTCGACAGCTTTTATATAGGGCTTGTATTCACCCGTGTACTGCGAGTACAGGGTGAATCCTTTATCTATGTAGCAGCATGTTGCACCTGTGCTATGCTCGACAACTGGTAAACAAAGCCTGTGTCTAACATTCTCATGTGCTTGCCAACATTAATTTGGCATCATTTCACTTCAAGAATTTCTAAAGTTGAAACCCTTTGAAGTTGCATGGTCCGATACTGCTGAAGTGAGGCGTCACAGTTTTGGCAAGCTTGCCCAAATTAATTTGGCATGTTTACATTAAAATAATCTCTCAAGTTAGTCATCCTAAATCAAAGTTACTTCAATGTAAAGTAAGGTAGGTAACAACGATCAACATAATATATTTATCTCAGAAAATTACAAAAACTCAAAACCATCGGACTATGCAATTTTAAGTTAACAGTTATTTCCAACTAAAATACGGTAGGTTATAATGGTGAACGTAAAGTTGCATAGTCCGATGGTTTTGGGTTTCTGTCATTTTCTCAGATAAATATAGTAGGTAGATCGTTATTATCTACCCTACTTTAAGACCCAGTCACATTATGGCTTGCAACCATTTTGGACCAAAGAAGCCACCACCTTGCGACCTTATTACGACCAAAGCTATGGTCGTTGAAGTATGAGTCATCATTTTGGTCGCAAGGAGCTTTTAGTGCAGTAGATGCAACCTCCTTGCGACCAAAATGGTTGCAAAAAGGTCGTCGATCGCCGAGGACCACTTTGCGACCATTTTGTGACCATTTTGCGACCCCCCCCCCCCCTTTTATTGTGATTGCAAAGTCGTCGCAGGCAGTAGTGTGACTTGGGTATTAATTTGAAGTAATTTAACTTTAGAATGAATATATTTTAAGCGTAACCATGCCAAATTAATGTTGTCATGCTTTACAAAACTCTCAGACATTGGCTTCAGCAGTAACATGTTCTACTAACTTGACTTAGTATGATGTTCTTCTATGCAGTCATTGGTTTGACTCTGCCAGGGTTCAAACCCGATGGTCGGGGTTCGAATCCCACAACCTACCAAAATGGGAGGTGGATGCTCAACTCATTTGACCGTCTCTCTAATGGGAAGTACTTGGAGGAAGTTAAATACCAACCAAATCCACTGTTCATCAAACCGTGACTGGCCAGGATACTGACGTTTATAGTATTGTGCCTCCCAGCCCACCCCAACTCAAAAGACCCCCCCCCCCCCCACACACACACCTATGTATGGTGTGGGGGGTGAAAGTTGTTGTTTTACTTCCTGGCAACATCTACGCTCATGTAAGGATGCACACTCATGGCGGTTTTTATAGTGCTGTCCCACTAGAAGATGGGGTTGTTAGATATCCCATGCAGTAACATTATCCTGATAATCTGCAAGCCAGTCCTTTATCCTATCCTATTAATGCCAAGTGCCACGCTAGGTTGTGACAATTATCAATTTTGTAAGTGGGTTGACTGGGTCGGGACTCGAACCCGTGACCTTCCACACAAGAAGCCAATCATTGGGCCATCCCATTTGAGGTGTGCAAAGGCCCTGGCGTGAAATAAAGTAGGGTAGTGTAAATACAAGCAGCAGCTCTAACAGCATTATACCTCACGAGTAAAGAATAACGGCTTTTTCTGATACTCACTTAATGTATTATATAGCACATATTTGCATACATATAATCCCTGGTACACACCTACCGTATACGATTCGCGCACTAAAACTCGCACTAAAACTCACAACTCGACCCGAGACGCTTAAAACTGAAAACGGGCCGATTCATTTTTCGAATCGCGTAATTGGCCCGTTTTAGCCCTAAAACTGAGTTTTTAGTCGCGAATCGCAATCGCTAGGTGTGGGCGGGGAGCGCACACCTAGCGATTTTTGTGCGCGAAACGGGCAGTTTTAGATCGTATACGGTAGGTGGGTGCGCACAAATGGTAGGTGTGTACTAGGCATTAGCAATGGTGGTGAGAACAATGTCAGTATTTATATTCACGTAAGAGAGTATGCAGCACATACATATGATTATTCGGGTTTTACACCCTAGCAATATCTGATATCATACCAGGATGTAATATTATATAGCATATTTATAACACCTATATATATTATAGTATTATATATTGTATATATCATTTTACCCGTTAACCCTCTAGGGAGTCTCGAATTTAGGATGGGGTGGTGTTTGTGAGCGGCGGAAGGGGATAAGCGCGGGGGGGGCGGGGGGGGGGGACAATTTGTCTAGAATTCCTGCGGCTCCCCAGTGGATATCTCGGTGGACCGGTTCTTGGTACAGATGTCTCACTATATCACCCCACCAATGTCTGGCTTGGTGATATTCACTGCCGAGATTTTGCTTGAAACTGTTGTGTGTGTGTGTGTGTTTGTATGTGTGTGCGCGTGTGTGTGTGTGTGCTATGGTTCGCATATCATCTAATGGCTAGTGCACTATCGATACTCTACATCTATGGGGCGAAGTGTTTAGATGTATGCTTTGTATTTAGCCATTTCCGAGTGTAGCCGCAAAACAAAGAGGCACCCAGGTATTCCCGCAGCACTATTTCAGGGACAGGTCAGCTAAGGGGCCGTCCACAGTTGTCCACATTTACACGGTCGTACAAAGGGTACGACAGGGGAGGGGGGGGGGGCGACAGTAAAGTATGACTTTTATCGTTTAATAGAAATGTTGATATTTTTCGGCGACTTTAAAAAAGGAAGAAATTGTACATTAGGCCACCACATCCAGTCATTTTAATTCGTTAATGACTTAAAAATGGATAATTGTCGCCTCCTAACCATGTGTTCAGCATTATTAGGACAGGGCAAGGAGTGGTGTGGCTCAGGGTCAGGATAATGTGAACGAGTGGGATAACAATTCATGTTGCTGGCGGCAGCACTATAAAGTCAGGACGTAAAACAACCACACACACACACAGGCATGGACACTCATGACCTCTTTAACATGCCGCAACATTAAACTTAAAGTGACGTGGCAGAATGGAACGTCAGGCAGACGATCTGCGTCAACAGGTGGAATGTCACCATGGCAACCCGGCCGCGCTATCTCGCGTGTGCGCGCCCCCTGGCGGCCTGTGTCGCGCCACCCGCGCCCGGGGTGACGCCGTGCGCGTTGTAAGTTTGTTGGTGGAGTTTTACGTCCTGACAACATCTAAGTTCATATCGGGACAGGTACCTACTTGTGGCAGTGTGCACTCATGGCGACTTTACAGTGCTGCCCCACTGGGAAATCAGGCTGCCAGGACCATGACCCAACATCCCACTGAGTCACATTATCCTGACACTGAGCTAACCAGTCCTAATCTTATGCTATTAATGCCGAGCGCCAGGCTAGGAAGTGACGAGTGTCAATTTTGAAAGTCATTGGTTTGACTCGACCGGGATTCGAACTCTCGACCCTCCGCACGGGAAGCCTGCGCTCTAACGATTAGACCACTGCGTCCGGTGCGCGTTGTAAGGACAGGGCCTGGGGAGGTTCTGAGAAGGTTCAAGTTGTGTAACCTGTAGCCATTCTGCACGCTGGTCCCCGAGGCACTGCGGCGCACCAGCGACTGTATAAGCACCACTTCCGGTCAATTTATGTAACTCCGACACACTCTTTTGGATGTAACTCTGACAATCTAGTGTTTATCTAACTCTGCCAATCTTCCTCAATCCCCCTTTCTTCTTTCTTCTGATAGAATAGAATTGTCATGGAGGATGGTGAAAATGGGAAATATTGCGCCTAGAGCAGGATTCCAACCCACATTTCTTGATATTCAGAGGTTAGTGTGCTAACTATTACACTACCTAGGCTCCTTAATGTAATCACCCTATCCACACCCTATACCTGTCTATGTGGCTGAGAGATCAGTGAAGACTACTACACTCGTCCCCGTGGAATTGTAAGTCTTTTAACTGGTTTACGTCCTTGAGTCTTTTAAATGCTTACAATTACATACATATACATCCAATGCACTTACAATACATATACATGGGAGGAGGTCACAATTATTATCCTGAGAGCAGGATTCGAATCCACACATCTTGCCATTCTCGGGCTAGCATTCTAACCGTTACACTACCTAGGCTCCCTGATGCAATCACCCTTATCCATTCCTATCTGTCTATGTAGCTCATTGCCTGAGTCGTCAGTGTAGACTACTAGTACTACCGAATTTTAATCTGGCTCAAAGTGGCCGAAATTGTTTCAGATCAATATGCAGCTTACATGCACGATGCGATAGTTGTAGATGTTGCCAGGACGTAAAACTCCAACAACCAACCAAATAACCAACCGATAGTTGTATGATTACGGCTACCTCCGGGACACCACTGAAAACCGGAAGGCCGTAGTTACGACATCCGGTCTGCGCGAAACGCGTGCGTGGATAGTCTTTCACACTGTAGAACGGTCACCCTATATCGCAAACCGGACGCGGTCACCGAATCGGTAGAGCGCGGGCCGGTTGAGTCAAACCAATGACTTATAGAATTTATTCTTGTCGGTTCCTAGCCTGGCACTTGACATTAATAGGATACGGCAAGGACAGGTTAGCTCAGTGCCAGGATAATGTGACTGAGTGGAATATCGGTTCATGGTGCCGGTGGCCTGATTTCCTAGTGGGGCAGCACTATGAAGTCACCATGAGTGCACACTATCACAAGTCGGTACCCGTCCTGATATGACCTTAGAAGTCGCTAGGATACAAAACTCCAACAACCATATGGCTATACTTTGTCCTACCACTGGCACTGACAGCAATCAGTTTAGTTCAGTCATTAGCCACCAGGGGCCATATGCAAGAGTCAGTGTTAGCAGGGTTTGGTGTTACAGCCTATTACCGTTTAGCTATCACCGACGTCGGGAACTGTGTCAAGTCGTATGCAGGAGCGCGTAACACTTTCATTATAGCTAAACGTGAATTTATTTATAGATTTGGGAAATCCCTCTGCGTCTGTACCCATATATTTGGCTTAAATATATTAAATGCTATCATATTTAACAGAATTAAATACGCAATAAGTGAAATTTGATGAAATTAACCCTAAATTCGACGAACGTAAAGTAAACAAATCGCCGCCACCGCCACATCGACGTCGCTTTCCATACTGGTGGCGGCGGTGGTTTGTTTACTTTACATTTGTCGATTCGAAAATATAACTATTAATATCGCCGCCGTTACGGTGGCAGTGTTAATATTGCTTCGAATTTAGGGTTAATTTCATCAAATGTCACTTATTGCGTATCTAATTCTATTAAATATGACAGCATTGAATAGATTTGGGCCTTATGCACTCGCTATACCTGCTATGGAAAGCGGCGGCGGCTGCGGCAATTTGTTTACTTTATGTTCGTCGATTCGAAAATATAACTATTAATATCGCCGCCAATGCGGCGGTAGCCTTAATAAAGCTTCGAATTTAGGGTTAAATTGATCAAATTTCACTTATTGCGTATGTAATTCTGTTAAATATGACAGCATTGAATAGATTTGGGCACAACCTTACGCTAACACCACCCTTAAACGTCCTATGAAACGGGGTTAGTGTCGCGGAACTTAAATGCGCGGTGTTAGCGTAACACCGCCTCCTGCATACCGACTTTTCGGCGCTAAACCTGGGGCCGTTTGGCGGAAATTCCGGTTTAGCGGCGAAAAAATGGTATGCACGAGTCAGTGTTAGGCCTAACACCAAAGGCTTAACCGGTGTTACCTTACCCCTAAAAAATATCAGGTTTAGCGAGTTTATTAGGCCCAAATCTATTCAATGCGATCATATTTAGCAGAATTAAATACGTAATAAGTGAAATTTGAGGAAATTAACCCTAAATTCGAAGCATTATTAAGGCTACCGCCGTATTGGCGGCGATATTAATATTTATATGTTCGAATCGACGAACGTAAAGTAAACAAACCGCCGCCGCCGCCAGTATGGAAAGCGACGTCGATGAGGCGGCTGCGGCGATTTGTTTACTTTACGTTCGTCGATTCGAACATATAAATATTAATATCGCCGCTTTTACGGCGGCAGCGTTAATATTGCTTCGAATTTAGGGTTAATTTCCTCAAATTTCACTTATTACGTATTTAATTCTGTTAAATATGATCGCATTTAATATATTTAAGCCTAATATATCGCTAAAGATGCAGAGGGATTTCCCAAATCTATAAATACATTCACGTTTAGCTAAAATGAAAGTGTTACGCGCTCCTGCATACAACTTGACAGAGTTCCCGACTTCGGGGATAGCTAAACGGTAACAGGCTCTAACACCAAAACCCGCTAACACTGACTCCTGCATACGGCCCCATAAATCCCATATAAACGCGTTTTGGCTCGCTAACACTGACTCCTGCATATGGCCCCAGGGCGCAGCTGGTCACAAGCGGTAGGAATGCGTCATTTACCACCAAGCCAGGAATGGGGTGTCATTTGGGCACACGTCGGTCAGAAGTCGATTAGCACTTTAAATCACTGAGCCAATCAAGGGTCAAAGGTCACAGTCAGTCCTTAGCACTGCTGAAGCCTATGGGTTGGGCCCGATAGACTAATCAATCGGTAGAGCTCGGTCCTCGCGTGTGGGAGATCAGGAGTTTGGTTCCCAGTTGAGTCAAACCAATGACTTATAAAATTGATACTTGTCGCTTCCTAGCTTGGCGCTCAGCATTAATAGGATAAGGCAAGGACTGGTTAGCTCAGTGTCAGCATAATGAAACTGAGTTAGTGAGTGGGCTATCACTCGTATCAGGTTGTGGTGCTGTACACCTGATTTTGCAGTGGGACAGCACTATAAAGCCACCATGGGTGTGCACTGCCACAAGTCGGTACCCATCTTGATATGACCTTAGATGTTGCCAGGACATAAACCTCCAACAACCAATCAGCTGAAGCATCTGAACATGAGCGAAATCTCAGAAATAGTGCGTCATTCAAGCTGGGTGTTTTGAGTGTCTAAAAAAATGTTTTGCTGATTGTTGTACCATTTTGATGGGGTTTATTAAAGCCTTGCAGTGTGTATTGGGGATTGCCTCTAGGCTTTCGACGCCCCCCCCCCCCACCTCCCCATAGATGTGACGTCCGACATCCCCTCCCCTCCCAACTAAGCACCACAATGTGTATAACTATAAGTAGTTTAAAATTCGCTTAGGACAGCAGTTGGTTTCATCAGAAGTGTCCATCTGCCATAGCGGAAATTCAACGCCACACGTGGCGCCAACACCACCGAGGATTACGTGAAGGGTTTCTGAATACTTATCAACTCGGGTCTACTCATCTTCTTGTAGTTCATTTACCAAAGAGATGAGCACATCTGGACAATCTCTCAGAAAATAATAACTATTGTCATGGGGGTGATGAAAATGGGAAATATTGCGCCTAGAACGGGACTCGAACCCACATCTCTTTGCATTCCAGGCCAGTGTGCTAACCATTAGACCACCTAGGCTCCCTGATATCACCACACTACCCACGCCTACCTGTCTATGTGGTTACTTGCCTGAGAGGTCAGTGCAGACCACTACACTCGTCCCCCTGGAATTGTAAGTCTTTTAATGCTTACAATTACATACATACAGGCAATGCACTAACACATACATACACAGGGTAGGTTCAACAACCATACAGCGCAAAGCTTGTACAGGATCCTGGTCATGGCACCAGTGTCGTGGGGTTGATGAAAATGGGAAATATTGTGCCTAGAGCGGGACTCGAACCCACATCTCTTTGCATTCCGGGACAGTGTGCTAACCATTAGACCACCTAGGCTCCCTGATATCACCACACTACCCACGCCTACCTGTCTATGTGGTTACTTGCCTGAGAGGTCAGTGCAGACCACTAAGCTATTAAAAACAACCACTATAAAGCCCCCATGAGTGCGCACTTTCACAAGGCGATACCCGTCTGAATTTAGATATCACCAGGATGTAAAGCTACAACAAAGAAACAAACAAACAAAAATCTGATGTCAACTGGTATGAGGAGACCAGGTTATGGGTAAGTGTGTTCGAGTCCCGATGTAGGCATGATTTCCTCATATGTGGCCAACACCCACCCAAAACGCAGTTATAGTAATGACAGTGACTTCAATAATAACAAGCAGCAGCAATCCGTCACGACTGGGTGCACAGCTGCGGGGTCAGCGTGGGGTCACCATGCCTGTCTCCACGGTTGGCTGCTCACAGAGTCTGTTGGGCTGTTGCCATTAAGCATATCCTATCCCTGCACACAAGCTTAAGCGCGAACTGGGGTGTAATCAGCAGTGTGTGGAAAAACGGATATTCCCAGTTCCGCTGGTTCTTCAGGAAGAACTGAAGCTGCGACCCAGCACGCCGGGTCGCAGCTTCAGCTTACATGGCGGAAGTTGGGGTTGGGGTTGGTGCCCCTCCCAGCCCTATATTTCACTAGTATATCACATCATGCTTTTAAACCAGGGTCCATACGGGGACTGGGAAGTCTTGAAAAGTCTTGAAAAGTCTTGAACTTCATTTGTCAATTTTCAAGGCCTTTGAAAGCCTTGAATTTAACCTATTTTGAGAAATTAGTCTTGAAAAGCCTTGACTTCCATTGAACTGTACCCACTGATCTAAATTAGTCTGAAATGACGATTCACCATTGTTGTTTTTTCAACTGAAATCCAAATGAAAATAGTCTTGAATTCCTATAAAAAAATGGTCTTGAAATAATAATAGCCTTGAGTTCCATATCTTCACATGTGTACGGACCCTGTTTAAACTCACGTTGCATCTATTATCACATGGATCCTGATGGCCAAACTTCCAGACATACGTTACATACATACATACATACATACATACATACATACATACATACATACATACATACATACATACATACATACATACATACATACATACATACATACATATAATACATAAAATACATACATACATACATATACATCATATACATGAATGCATGCATACATACATATAATACATGTAATACATATAATACATACATACATATACATCATATACATGAATATATGCATACATACATATAATACATACATACACATACATCATATACATGAATACATGCATATATACATATAATACATACATACATATAATACATACATACATGCACACATACATATATACATACATATATACATATTATACATACATATAATACATATTATAATGCATACATACATACATATATACATGTAATACATACATACATATAATACATATAATACATACATGCATACATATAATACATACACTACATATAATACATGCATACATATAATACATATAATACACACATACATATACACATATATACATATATACATATACACATATATACATATACACATATACACATACACACATATACACAAATACACACATACACATAGGTCAAGGTGCCAGTGTAGTTTGTATTCTGGCAACTATCCTTTGACATGTTTTACAATTGATTGTGAGCTTTTACATTCTGTGAAAAAGTGAGTATTAGATCTCTCAGCTTTAATAGGATAGCACAATGATTGGTTTGCACAGTATCAGGATAATGTGACTGTGTGGGATATCAGGTCATGGTGCTCATGGGCTGGTCTCCCAGTGGGGTAGCACTATAAAGTCACCACGAGTGTGTACTGTCACAAGTCGGTATCGGTCCTGATATGACCATAGATGTTGCTAGGATGTAACACAACAAGAAACAAGCAAACAGACTCAAGCCTTGGTGGTCTGTCGGGCAAGTCAGAGGTGGGCATTATTAATGTGGTAGCATTGGTATTAGTAATATAAGCACCAGGCGTGGTTCAATATTTGGTCAAGCAGCTATGTTGGTGAGTTAGGTGATGTATGGCTTGTGAGTGGGGCGAGCACTTCCTCAAATAATATTTTGGTAAATACCTTCACAAATCTCAAAGTTTATTCATCAGATCAATTTAAAATACTTCAGGTGTGAATTGCAAAAGTGGCTATTTTTGAGAACTTTGACGGGGCCAGGTTTATTCAACTTTCTTAAATTTTACTTGCTTTTATTTATTTTTGTTCTTGTGATTTGATGTTTAACCACCCCCCCCCCCGGCGACCCCACCAAAAAGGAGAAAAACACAAACAATAAAAAATTAACAAACATGGGACCTTGCTGATTCAGGAAAATATGCTGCATGTGTAAATGATCTCAAATGGATTGCTTTCAGAAATAGTGGTTATATCTGAATGAAGTGTTGAGATCTCAGGTTGTTAATTGTGAAGGGAGTTTAGTTACCTCCTTTAATTATCCCTGGAGGGATAATGGGTGATGGATACCGAGCCTTCTACCCGGTTGCAACGCCCGGTATTATCCACAATTTAATTGGACCGTATCACCTTTAATTAACATTTCCTGTATTTGCCCCCTTTAGAGAAAAAAAGAAGTGAGTTAAGTAAAAGATAGTCCAAAATTTACATCCAATCTTTTCAGACTAGACCAGTTCGGATAATCTGGGAAATAAAGGACTCTTCCCACCCCCGCCCGCCCCACTCAGCTATACCGCATGTGTTTAATTTTAATGTATATGTAGATTGTTGATTGTTGCCTGACTCGTGACCTGCCACTGCATAGACTTAAGTTGGTCAGCTCTCAGTTGGCACTCCGGTGTGGGAGATCAGGAGTTTGATTCCCGGTCGAGTCAAACCAATGACTAAAGCTGCTGTCACACCTCGCCGGATTGAGCAACTGACAGAATTGTCCAGTGGTGATAAGTATCAAAATGTATTAAAATGTGTCAAAATGTTGCGCTGTCGGGTCAATGGCCGCTGGACGAACTGACATGAAACAGACATGAAACGGACATGAACGGATAGCCAACAGACGAAACGTACTCAAACCGGACAAGAACCGTAGATGTCAATCCGGCGGCATCCATTCCTAGTTTTGTGCATGTTCAAAACTTGTACGGACACAGACCGGACTATCAACAGACTTTGTTCGGTTTCTTTCCATTTCCCCCAATCCGGTGAGGTGTGACAGCTGCTTTAAAAATTGATAATTGTCATTTCCTAGCATTATCAGGACAGGGCAAGGACTGGTTGGCTCAGTATCAGGATAATGTGTCTGAGTGGGATATCAGGCAATGGTGCTGGCGGCCTGATTTTCCAGTGGGGTAGCACTATAAAGTCGTCATGAGAGCGCACTGTCACAAGTCGATCGCTATATTTGGCTCCCAAAAATACCATTGTAATGATATTCTAACTCCTTAAATTGACCATCTCCCTAAATGGAGCACTTAAAGTTGGTCCCATGGTCGGTAGATCTAGAGAGGTTTTACTTTTTTAACACCCTCATCACATACAGGTAGCGTACAACACAGACGGCGTCCTCCTGAGTTTATAACTAAGTATTGCGTCGTGGGTCGTGGGGTTTATATGTATGACAGCCGCTGAGTGTGTGGCCAACTTTAGTGGAGGGTAGATCTAGATGTCAGCTCTAAGGGCATTCATTGCAACCCGTGTATGGACCCTGGGAAGTGCCCCTCCCTCACCCCCCTCACCCCTTCACCCCCCTTCACCCCCCTCGCCATGCTCCTGCACACAAACCGCAGTAAATCACACAAGGTTGGCTTTGTGTCGGGTACTCAGTGCACACAAGCCTACGTAACCACACTCACACACTCGGCCACCTTCCGAACCTTGCACGCAACGGCTTTCAGTGTCGTCTGCTTCGGTTAAATGTCGTCTGCTCCGGTTTAAAATCGTCCGCGGTGCCGTTTAGAACTAAACAAAATTGAAACAATTGAAATCAATTTCTTATTACCGTGAAATATTTGTTTGAAATTTATTCAATTATTTAATTATCATCATGGTATTTACCACGTTGTAGTTATGATTATTGTATATGTTATATACCCCGCCCTGATATGACCTTAGATGTTGCCAGGACATAAAACTCGTACGGTACAATTAAGCAACTGTTATGTAGGTGTCTCGTTGAGAGTGGTTTGCAGAAATAATCTCCCCTAAAATGTTGCACTGAACTGATTTGTTCAGAATCAGACAGAAATCCAAGGAATCTGAACATATGTCCGTAATTATTTGACATGTTATGCATTCTACATTTATTTTTAGATCTTAGGTTATTCTTGTAACTGCAACTCGTTACATAGCTGCAAATTTATTATCATGGTTTCTTCAAATTTGCGGATTTCACGTACAGACTATATATATATATACTATAATATTATATAATGCAGACCAGCTAGAGGCGTTGTGTGAATCTATGCACACAACATTCTATTATCCCACCAAATAAATGCCACAAGTTTATTTATGATTTTGATTATTGGAAGGTCGGGACTAAAATAGCCCTAATAATACTTCAAACAAGACCAGTTATTTAAGGTGTATTAATAGTAAGTAAGTAAGTAGCTATGGCAACACACGAACACATGTTCGAAATGACTGTTATTATTAATATTATCATCCGCGGGGAGAGCTTGTGAAAATAAACGGATGCATTGATTAATGCAGTTGTGAGTTAACAGATGGCGCTGCGAATGTGTTAATACTAGAAGTATTCAGTTTACACCAAGCACAGACAGGTCATTTAATGTTAGACCTACTGACATGCTGTGAAAACATTACCGTCTGTGGTTATACATGGTTCATTGATAATTGCACGTCGTGTTGGCAGCAAGGCGCCCAGTAAAGGCTACATTCCTTACACGCGGTATGCGGCATGCGAATGCGAATGCGGCAAAAAATCAAAAAGCATCTAAGTCAATGGGGGTGATTCCATGTGTTCGAATGCAAATGCGAATGCGGCAACTGAATCGGTCCATGTAGCCATCGGTGCGGCATGCGAATGCTGCTGTGTTTGCCATAGGAAACAGTGTTAGAGAAACCGGACACTATGTGTGGGTGTGGGTGTGGGTGTGGGTGAAAGGACCCAACCCGTTCGCATGCCGCATTCGCATGCTGCATACCGCGTGTAAGGAATCCTAGCTTTATGGTCGACAAATTTGTACAACTTATTTTGTCACTATGAATTTTCGAAAAAGAAAATGTGTCCGTGACATTTAAGTAGTATAAAAACTGTTATGCGATTCTGACATGGCCAAATTTGTGTCAAATGACAGCAAAGTTTCATAGAAGACGTATCTACTAAGATAGTGGTGTATTACAACAGTTGGGCACAGTCCAGTTGTTCTGAGTAACATTAAAATGTGTTATGTTTTAGTACATTGGTGTCGAAGTCTCGCATGTTATTTGCATTAGAATATTGCTGGCACAATGCCAAATGTAGTGCATGTGACCAGCGGGAAAGCTAGATAAAAGACTCACCCCATACTACAGTAGCCGGAGTAGGGGTGAAAAACACCCTGTGCAGAGTAGTGGTGAATGACAACGTAGTCTAAATATGAGCGAAAATTATTTTAGTATGGAACAGGAAGTAGAATTCCTGGTTCCAGTATCTAATGAGTACTTATGAAATGGGAAAGAATGCAAAAGGACAAGATGGCGACCAGAGAATGCTGTCGATTTCACTTTTAAAGTCGATTAAACTACATTTTTTATTTTATTTTTCAACTCAAAAGTAGCAGGTAAATGTGGAGTTCTATATGAAGAATATATTTTGCTTCTTAAATTACGAATTTATTTGCTGATTTCATTTACTCAGCAGTTCGCCACTTTTTTAATGAGTCATTGGTCACCTCTACTGCAAGTACGAGGTGAATCTTTTATCTAGTAGTGCATGTGACCAGTGGAAAAGCATGACTAAAGCGTTTTCCATGTTGAGTAACCTCTCATGTGGTATTAGTCTAGATTCTCCAGATCTACCAGACATACATCCATCAACCCATAAGTTATCCACACACAATCGAACAGAATTAAAACAACAAGAAACATGCAAACAAACTCAAACATTTAGTGGTACAAGAACCAAAAGAAAAAAATTGAAAGTGGAGTGGTGAAAGAAATGTGAATCGTAACCGGAAGTCTCTAGTGGTAATGCCGGCCATTTTGGGCAGGTGGCGCTACCGATGGTGGTGCAGTGCACCGCCACCAGCGGCTAATAGCGGTATCATTGCTTCGTAGCGCCAGAAGAGGTCAGCATTGAAACGCCATCCGTTGGTAGTTTTAGAAGTCTTGTTTACACAGTCTTGGTGGCGGGGCCTGGTGGAGAGTCGGGGGAGGGGGGATCCGTGGCCAATGGCTTCATATTCAATTTAAAAAATATACTGGACTAATTGTTGTGATAGCAGACATTAGTCGCAATATAATAAATAGCGTGACGGGGCTTCTCATGCATTCCAGTGCACATGCGTGTGCACACACACATAGAACTGGGACATGATGTAACAATAGAAATTGTGTGCTTTGCATACCCTGTAGATGTTTGCCATCACTTCTTGGAAACGCAGCCATGCCCTGTCTGACCTTGGACAAGTTTCATCATTCTGAGATCTTGGGGATTCAGTAAGTAACAGGAGAGTTTTTCTGTAACGCGCTGCGGAAGCCCACGTAATGCATCTCTGATCCAGTTTTTGCAGCTGCTTTTAGCCAAGGTGAAATCACATTATGGCCTTGTCACTCAGAAGGGTGTGAGAGTAGCTTGACCATGTCAACCCATCATCGCTAGTTTTACCATTCAGACACTTTGCTCTGTTAATGTTAGCCTTGCAGCACCTTGTTTGCTCCCTTAACCGGACACTCCCAGCAGTCGTGCGACCAGACGGGATGGCCGAATGAGTTGAGTGTCTGTCTCCTGTTTTGGGAGATCGGGGGATCCGAACCCATGGGTTTGTGGGTTCGAACCCTGGTTGACTCAAACAAATGACTTAAAAATTGATACTTGTCACTTCCTAGCCTGGCACTCGGAATTATTAGGATAGGGCAAGGACTGGTTGGCTCAGTGTCAGGATAATATGCCTGAGTGGGATATCAGGTCATGGTGCTGGTGGCCTTGTCTCACACTGGGGCAGCACTATAAGTCGCATTGAGTGCACACTGTCACAAGTCGCTACCCGTCCTGATATGACCTTAGATGTTGCTAGGATGTAAAGCAACAACAAACAAACAAAACCCAGCAGTCGCTGCCGCACGTGACTAATATCTTTAAGGAATCGTGTTGATGCAGTTTCTTTCAGAGATGCAGCGTCAAAGGGAGGCTTCATCATGACTTTATTATTGTAGAACAGTGCGTGCCGGCCAGAAACCAGCGCAGACAGCTGAACAATCTCCTGCTTGACCTCTCATATTGACATTTATAATCTGATAGCTGAATGAGATACCCCACAAACTACTCCAACAGATGTCCCTGTGATGTAATTTGTGTAATTAATGTAGCATTATTTGCCATTTGTATGGTGACCGCATAGTTCAATGGTGTATGTGAGTGTCGGTGAGACATGGCGGCATTGCACTACAGAGCTTATTACACGTGATAAGGGGCTTATCACTATCCATATCACTATCCATATACGTATAATCCTCCGGTGCGACTGACACTGGTCTACATCCGGTGGAGGCGAAGAGGGTAGGGGGAGCCACCGGTACAGTGTTGGTCTTACAGAGTATAACAAATAATAATAATAATAATTAACCCTTACGTATCTTTATACTAGCACAATTCGTTGTGCATCACATATATATGATATATGAAAAATTGAGACAGTAGCAGCATGTAGAGAGATATAGGAGGTGAATACATCGAGGACAATGGTTGGTAGGTAATGAATTAGAAGAATAATAATAATACTAATAATAATAATTCCCTTCCGCGCCTTTATACTCGCATAATGCTTATACATCACATATATACATATATATATATATATATATATATATATTGTTGGTTGGGTTTTTGCATCCTAACAACATCTAATGTCATATCAGGACGGGTATAATCAGGATGGGTATGTATATGTAAATATATGTGCGTGTATATATATATATGTATATATATTGGCAGTTTGAAAGTGAGCATCAGATGACCGTTGGGGTCAGCTGGTCGTAGTACACAATCGGCGGGATACAGAGAATGACCAACTATCCGCATATCGTATTTAGTTTTGTATGAGATGTCGGTGACAGGCGAGGACATCGAGCAAAACAATAGGATAAATTCTTCATATATATCCATATAATAAATTATATAGTACAAATATGCTCTCTGTCATATATATATATATATATATATATATATATATTTTACCTCGGTATACAGCCTCAGGCTAGCCTCAGGCTAGGGAGAAGGAAGCACGTGAGGTACCAGCAATTAGCATATACAACTCACGACTGGATTACGTGTCGTTGGGTTGTTGCTCCGGCAAATTTAGTCTACATACAAGGTAATACGCAGTAAGTATCATAAAAACTGTGCTTAGCTTAATCATGATGCATTAGAGCATCATTATGGAAAGTTTAGACTTTCTTTGGTCCATTTTGGACGAGTTATTTGGTTATAAAAAACCAAGGATAAAATTCCTTCTCGAAGGATTGAAACCGATCATTAGCGGTTCTGTCAACACCCGAGTCACAGTGTGATTATGGGTAGAGATGTGGGCTCTGCCTCGTCTCCTGTGGAAATTCTCTCGTACTCTAAAAGAGAGTAATGTTGGAGATGTTCCTGGGTTTCTTTTATAGACTCCCCACAAACTTTTTCAGGCGTTTCTCCGAGTTTCGTAGCATTTTCTCCAACTTGTTGACGTTGTAGTCACAGGTGGGAGAAGTGTGCGGAACAGAGGGATGGGCGGGCCGATACACTGGTCCCGACCCCTCGTAAGGTTTGGGCTTGACCCACAACCCACGCACAAATTTAGCTTATTACGCCTGTGTTATAACGGTATAAACACGTTCTCTAACACCAATAGATGTCCAAATGAGTTTGAAACAACCATGTTGTGACATATATATATACCGGGACTGATCAAAAATTTTTGTTTCAGCTCCCGATGGACACGAAGCGGTGTAAGCGCGGTGCAGCAGCAGCCGATGGGCGTGTTCCGAGTGGCGGGGACGAGGAGTACGACTCCTCACCCGTGTTGTCGGCAGGGCCTTTGACACAGCCCGGGGCGCAGATTCTCTCCGAGGAGGACATAGTGCCTGACGGCGCCGCGCCTCAAAACTGGGAGACGCGGTTTGCGGCGATGGAGAGTCATATAATGGCTCTCAAACCACCGGTGTCTCGTAAACGGCGAATGCCGAGTGTTCAAGAGGAGTCTTCTTTCGAGGATTTCTCGGACACAGACTCAGCGATGGAGCTTAGGGCTCCTCCTCCTTCTCCTAAACGGAGGAAGAAGAAGAAACATATTGTTTCTTCGGGTGATGATTTCACCAAGGAAAGGGGGAAGACTGGGCTTCGCAAAAAGCGCAAGACCAAGTCCAAGAAGAAGAAGAAGAAGAGGAAAGATTCTTCTTCTTCTGACTCGTCCATGGATTCCACTTGGACGGAATCGGACTCAGACACGCAATATGAAGGTGTCTATGCTGCCATTGGGGGCAAAGTGGCTAAGAAAGTGGAGAAGCCAAGGGCTAAGCGTGTGAAAACCACTACGCTTATGCGTGAGAACATTAATGGCCATTTCCGCACGTTTAAGCCGGCGGAGATTATTTCTAAGTTATCAGATGAGTTAACAGGCATTAAAGGTGTTCCCACCTCCATCATTAAGCAGATGGATCGAGATGTCAATATGACGGAGGACCGTAAGAGATTTGAGGGTGTGTTGCACATAGTGCATAAGGCGGTGCTTGGTACCCTAACAGCTATTGCTCCTGTAGCAAACAGAATACAACGAGAAAACAAGTTCTCGTCATTGGCTAAGACGATGGACAAAGGTATTGCATTGTTGGCGGCGGCAGGTAATTACCTGTCGTATCGAAGATATGAAAATGTTTTCAAGTCAGTTTGCACAGATGCTGGCAAAGAAGTGGCTCGCTCAAAGAAGGTTACTGATAATGATGGGAAAGAGTTTACGCTCTTTCTTGCTCCAGAGCCGATTAATGGGAAACCTTTAGATAACACCAAAATGTTTGGCGGTCAACTACAATACCTCTATAAAGAGGTAGAAACTGCAGCCAAGAGTGGCAAAAACATGGATGGTAAGAAGAAACAGGAAACTCCTCGTTTCAAAAGGTCACGAGGGGATTTTCGTCCACGTCGGTTCACCAGGGGAACCAGATCGGGTTCAAACTTCGGTCAAGCTTTTCGGGGCCGGGGCGCTCGCTCAGGCTGGACCGACAACACCGCACGGCCACTAGGCCGAGGTGTCAACTCGCCGAGACCCTTACCCAGGGGCGGGTCCAAGTAGAGGTTGAAACACAAACGTTACAAGTCCTTCCAGCCTCTAAAACCACACAAACTGTAAGCAACTTTGTGGCTGGTAATATTAATAATCATATTTCTGAGTGGCACAAAATTACTAGTGACCAAGACATTTTACAAATAGTTAGGGGTGTACATATTCCCTTCACACAATTTCCGGTACAAGGCAGGATACCTTTTCCTTATAACATTGAACCGGTTGAACGAGAGGCACTAACTAAACAGGTACAAAAATTCTTTGAGAAAGGAATTATACAAAAGTGACATACTGTTCAGGAGAGTTTATTTCAAACATCTTCTCGAGACCAAAGCCTAATGGCGAGGTTCGAATGATCCTGGATTTAACAATCCTTAATAAAAATGGTTGAATATCGACATTTTAAAATGTTCTCGCTAGATACAGCACGCGATCTGATTACGCCAGATGCGTGGATGGCTAGTGTTGATTTACAAGATGCATATTATACGCTTCCCATAAGAGGAAAAGACCGGAAATCTCTTCGGTTTCTTTGGGATAACCAACTCTATGAGTTTACTTGCATGCCAAATGGTTTAGCTTGTGCCCCTCGTTTATTCACTAAACTGCTTAAACCTGTTTTTTCAGTAATGGCGCGGAAGGGTCATATAATGTTTCCATACATAGATGATTCCTTTATTATTGCATCAACACAAATTGATTGGGAGAATGCAGTGTTCGATTTATGTGCATTACTTACTAAATTGGGGTTTTATGTACATCCACAAAAGTCAGTGTTTAAACCAACAAAACAACTCAAATGTTTAGGTTTTTCTGGTGGCGATTAACAGAACAAAAACTAATAAGTTTATGACTACAGTGAGGACCAGCTTATTAAGTTTACCAAAACCTTCAAATTAGACAGGTCGCAGTCCTTATTGGGATAATATATAGTATGCACCCGCTATTCTATACGGGAACGGCCATATTAAATCTCTAGAAAATAGGATAAAAATTTTAGCGTAACCGAACTAAAGGGAATTTTGAGCGAAAGATGTTTATTTTGCAAGAAGGGCTACAGGATATTGCATGGTGGATGCAACACATAGCAAGTTCACCAAATCCAATCCGCATGGTGGAACCTAATACGGTAATTACTACTGATGCTTCGCTAGAAGGTTGGGGAGCTCATCGAGATGGGGTCACAACAGGAGGTAGATGGCTTGATAATGAAAAATCAGACCATATTAATGCGCTAGAATTGCGTGCTATTTATCTGGGCTTATGTAGTTTAGTAAAGATACATAAATCACAAGTTAGAAACATAAATCACAGGTTAGAATACTAACTGATATTACTACTGCCATGGCATATATTCGTAACATGGGTGGAACCAAATCAAAGTCTTGCAATCAGTTATCTAAACTGATTTGGAACTGGGCACAGGCTCAACAAGTCTGGCTGACTGTAGCGCATATTTCAGGGTCACAAAATACACTTGCAGATTATAAAAGTAGAAATTTCCATGACCATTTAGAGTGGTCTCTCTCTACACCTTTGTTTAACTTCGTTTGTGATAAAATGGGGTTACACCTGAAGTTGAATTGTTAGGTTGCCGAGTGGCGTCACAGCCAGCCTAACCAGTATGTTTCTTGGCATCCCGAACCGGATGCTTGGAAAGTTGATGCTTTTGCTATTACCTGGGTAGATAATTTTTTCTATATTTTCCCACTGTTTAGTATTATCAGCCGAGTGGTGAGAAAGATCAGCATGGAGGGGACACATGCCATACTGATCGTGCCTGATTGGGACACACAACCTTGGCTACCAGCAGTTTCACAACTGGCAAAACAACTTATACGATTCCCAAGAAAACTCGGGAATCTGACACACCACGGACCGCTAGTGGTTCACGGCGACGTGTCAACGACGCCCCTATTGGCATTCCTTTTCTAAGGAAACAGCTGCAGCAATTTGGTTTGGACAAAATTACTGAGAATAGGATAGTATCTGATGCCTGGAGGCCAGGAACTGTTAAAATGTACACATCCTATTTAAAGAAATGGGGTGTACATTGTTTGTTAATGAAAGTTAAGCCAACAAATCCAACAATTTCACAAGTAGCTCATTTTCTTCGTTCTCTAGAGGATGAAGGACTATCCTTTGGGTCGATCAATGCGGCAAGATGTGCGTTATCAATCATATTACCGAGAATTGATGGCGAAACAGTTGGAAAACATTATGTTCTTTGTTATCTACTTCGTTCAATTTATCAAAGGAATCCTCCAAAACCAAAGTATAATCGGTTTTGGTATGTGTCTATAGTATTTAAGTTGTTTCAGGCTTGGCCTCACAACTTGTGGTTAGATATAAAACAATTAGGTTTTAAGGTCGCGGTCCTGTTATTATTAGTAACCGGACACAGAGGACAGACGATTGTTGCTTTGTCTTTAACTGGATTAGAAATAGACAAGAAACAAGCTACGTTTGATTTAGCACAATTGCTTAAATCGAACACGTTAGGTGACCCTGTATCTACGGTTCACTTAGACTGTTTTCCGAGTGATCGGAAATTATGTGTTGTGTCAGCCATACGGGCTTATATATCTAAGACAAAGGATTTACGTGCATCACAACAACTATTAGTGAGCTTTATAAAGCCACATAAGGCAATTTCACGAGACACCCTTGCCAGATGGACAATTACGGTGTTGAAATTGGCTGGAGTGGATACGAGCAAATACTCATCCCACTCAACTAGAGATGCCATGGTCTCCAAGGCACAGTTGCTAGGTATTTCTGTGAAAAGAATACTAGCGCATGCAGGCTGGAAGACGGCTAAGTCGTTTGCAAAACATTACAACAAGCGACTAGAAAAGCCTACCGGCATTGCAAAGCGCCTGCTCGCCAACTAACAAGAATAGGTGAGAACAAAAAACGTTGAATATTATATAAGAATGGATGATATTAAGGATAAAAATGAATTATGTAAAGGTCTCCCTAGCCTGAGGCTAGCCTGAGGCTGTATACCGAGGTAAAATAGTATAGTTTTACGAATCTTACCTGGGTATAGATGATGGATAACTGTTGTTTTCCAGAGGTAGAAGCCTTGGGTAGACGTGGGCTAGGGCCCACCCACCACGCCCTGCCACGTCTATCCCGTTGGTGTACCGTTACGGGAAAATCATAGTATCCATTGTATTGAAAGTTCATTTTTATCCTGAATAAGTAGTTAAAATTGCTGGTACCTCACGTGCTTCCTTCTCCCTAGCCCACGTCTACCCGAGGCTTCTACCTCGGGAAAACAACAGTTATCCATCAACTATACCCAGGTAAGATTTGTATAACTATACTATATATATATATATATATATATCTATAGATGAATGTACATGTTATATAAACAAATGAATGTATATGTTATATAAACAAATAAATGTACATCTTTTATATATATGGTTCTTGTATACATACATGCGTATATCCTAGATATACCAGTGTGTTCTGAATAAATAACTGTATCCGCCTTCCAGTCATCCGTGTTGTCTGCTCCCCACTACATATATAATATGTACATTTATTTACATTATATATATTATACGTATACATATATATGTATCTATATTATATATAATATATATAATATAAATAAAGGTACATATTACATATATAATATGTATATTTATTTATTTGTTTATATAATATGTACATTTATTTATTTGTTTATTTGCGTTATGGCAGTCAGTAACACTAGTCCCCCCCCCCCCTCCCCCTCTTACATCTCCTGTTTTCCTAGATGCCTCCGCCTCATCTGGCCGTGACTAATTCAATGCGACTCACACAGTCGGATCATCGTTGCTCATGCAGTAATCTGGTGTAGACTTGTTAATATGAAAGGACTGTCTGTGCTCGCTGGTCTGGGGTCAAACAGGTCAACTGTGCTGTCTGGTGTGTCATCTCTGACAGATTATGAAGTTGTTGTGGCTCCCAATGTATGCGGGTCTGTTTAGGTACTGTAATATTAAACTAAAACTAACTATAATACTAATAACTAATAATAATAATAATGCTAGTAGTAGTAGTAGTAGCAGTAGCAGTAGCAGTAGCAGTAGCAGTAGCAGTAGCAGTAGCAGTAGCAGTAGCAGTAGCAGAGCAGCAGCAGCAGCAGCAGAGCAGAGCAGGAGCAGGAGCAGAGGAGGAGCAGAGCAGAAGCAGCAGCAGTAGCAGAGCAGCAGCAGCAGCAGAGCAGCAGTAGCGAAGCTAGCAGAGCAGAGCAGCAGCAGCAGCAGCAGCAGCAGCAGAAGCAGCAGCAGCAGCAAGCAGCATAGCAGCACAGCAAGCAGAAGCAGCAAGCAGCAGCACAGAAGCAGCAGTAGCAGAAGCAGCAGTAGCAGCAGCACAGTAGCAGAAGCAGCAGTAGCAGAAGCAGCAGTAGCAGAAGCAGCAGTAGCAGAAGCAGCAGTAGCAGCAGTAGCAGAAGCAGCTGTCAGCAGTGCAAGCAGCAGAAGCGCAAGCACAGTAGCAAAGCAGCAGAAGCAGCAGCAGCAGAAGCAGCAGCAGCAGAAGTAGCAGAAGTAGCAGAAGTAGCAGAAGCAGCAGAAGAAGAAGCAGCAGCAGCAGAAGCAGCAGCAGCAGCAGCAGCAGAAACAGCAGCAGCAGAAGCAGCAGAAGCAGAAACAGCAGCAGAAGCAGCAGCAGAAGCAGCAGTAGCAGAAGCAGCAGAAGCAGAAGCAGCAGTAGCAGAAGCAGCAGTAGCAGAAGCAGCAGTAGCAGAAGCAGCAGTAGCAGAAGCAGCAGTAGCAGAAGCAGCAGTAGCAGAAGCAGCAGTAGCAGAAGCAGCAGTAGCAGAAGCAGCAGTAGCAGAAGCAGCAGTAGCAGCAGCAGCAGCAGCAGCAGCAGCAGCAGACGCCATGGCCGAAATGATAGAGCGCAGGCTTCCCATGCGGAAAGTTTAAATTCCAGCCAAGTCAAACCAATGATTTACAAAGTTGATTATTGTCGCTACCTAGCCCGGCACTAAAATGGTTAGCATGTGATTGAGTCAGGTACCAAGTCATGGCACTGGTGGTATGGTCTCCCAGTGTGGGATCACTATAAAGACGCCATGAGTGTGGACTGCCACAAGTCGGTAGCTATCCTGAGATGTTGCTAGGATGTAAAACAACAAACAAACACACGTTCTGTGCAACATCTAAAGGTCATATCAGGAAGTAATAGTAGTGATGATGTTGATGATAGTTATACTTATATTATAATATTAAACAAAGTCACTTAGTAAATATATTTGTTTATTATGAATCATGAATTCTTTTTATTTTCACTTCTTATCTTTTACACAGTTTTAAAAAAGTTATGGAAGATCATGGACGGCAAAATGGTAAAAAAAAATTCATTTCATATATCATATTGCATCCAAAGTAAGCGATTACATTAAACAAAAATCAGCAACATATATTTACAGAACTAAATACATTTAAAAATGGTAGGAAATTGAACAGTGTGGCCCTTGGGGAGAAGTATTTGAAAATCGTGGATTATGGTCCTTGGAAAAGAATTTGAAAATGGGAGATCATGGTCCTTGGGAAAAGTATTTGAAAATGGTGGATCATGGTTCTGTAAAAGCATTGGAAATGGTGGTTTATGGTACGTGAAGGTTCATTATGTATAGTCCAATGTGTAAGATTTCGCTGTGGTGAGTTGCTCAAAGCATCTCCCCTCACTGAGCTGCTCCTCTATTTCGCACTTTCAATCTCTATGGTCCCATTGAATGGATTACTCTATGGTGTATGTTGCGCGCTGCTCCCACACCTGATTGCCAGTTCACAGAGCTCTCTGTCGAGTCTTAGCCAAGCCCATAAGCTGATACAAGACAGAGCCTGTGGTAATGCGATAGCTGCTTCCCCCGGAAACTGGGTCACTTCCGGTGAAGTAGGTCACGTGTGGCTTTAACCAAAGAGGACAGTCCGAGAAGGTGGCAGTCCACTAATCTGGTTTGTTTGTTTGTTGTTGTTTTACCTCCTAGCAACATCTAAGGTCATATCAGGACGGGTACCGACTTGTGACAGTGTGCACCCATGGCGACTTTATAGTGCTGTCCCACTGGGAAACCAGGCCACCGGCACCATGACCTGGTATCCCACTCAGGCACATTATCCTGACACTGAGCACACCAGTCCTTGCCCTATCCTAATAATGCCGAGTGCCTGGCTAGGAAGCGACAAATATCAATTTTAAAGTCTTTGGTTTGACTGGACCGGGACTCGAACCCACGATCTACCAGCACGGGAGACGGACGCCCCAACTCATTCGGCCATCCCGTCTGGTCTACCCACCAATCTGGGATGGTGTGCCCTGCACTGCCAACCAGATGGAGTTTTGTTTTGTTTTGTTGTTGTTTTACATTTTGTGATTAAAGCTCCATAGTCCAATAAAAAAAACATCACATTGAAGAAAACCCCAGCAAAACAACTTAACACTGGATTGACCAAACTTATATACTGATACAGTTATTCAGCATGTGTTGCTTCATAGAAGGCAATACTACAGTTATTAAGCATTTGTTGCTAAATAGAAGGGGATACTAAGTCAATTTAGTGACAACCTGGAATTCTATTGGTCTCCGGGAGTAAGAGCCTTCGACATGCTAAGACTTACAAAATTGATACTTGTTGCTACCTAGCATGTCGCTTGGCATTACTAGGATATGGCAAGAACTGGTTAGCTCAGTATCCAGATAATATAACTGATAGGGATTTCAGGTCATGGTACTGGCAGCCTGGTCTCCCAGTGGGACAGCGATAATAAGGTTTCCATGAGTGGGCACTGTCACAAATCGGCAACCATCCTGATGGTTGATTGTTATGTTAGTTTTACATCCTGGCAACATCTAAGGTCATCTCAGTAACTGTCCTGCTATGACTATGACCTTAGATGTTGCTATGGGAAGTAAATCCCCCAACAAACAAACAAATAAACAAAACCATGTCGCACTAGTCGAAGCCCAGCATTGGGTGGCGGCAAAGAAAAGACCAACTGACATTCTACTTGGGGAGAAAGAACCCCGACGTCAGCTTTCAACGGGCTTACCGTGGTGGCGCCACCGTCAGTGACTGGCCGGCCGCGGTACCCAGAGCCCTACCCATCATGCCTGCGCGCGCACGGCCCGGAAGCGTGTTTGATGTACTTCCGGCGCGGGTCGTTGTCGCTTCTCGTCATTTCCGGTGACCTGTAACCCTAGTTTTACGTCATAGCAACATCTACGGTCATATCAGGATGTGTACCGACTTGTGACAGTGTGCACTCATGGTGAATTTATAGTGCTGCCCCCCTGTGAGACCAGGCCACCAGCACCATGACCTGATATCCCACTCAATCACATTATCCTGACACTGAGCCAACCAGTACTTGCCCTCTCCTAATAATGCTGAGCACCTGTCTAGGAAGCGACAAGTATACATTTTTAAGTCATTGGTTTGACTCGACCAGGGTTCGAACACACAAAACCCATGGGTTCGGATCTCCCAATCTCCTAAAACAGGAGACGGAAGCTCAACTCATTCGTCCATCCCGTCCTGTCTGTCAAGATGTCGTTAAGGGGGAGGGGGGATGCATCGTCATCATTTCCCTTTATTTCCCCCATTTCCCCCTTGACCAGAGCGGATGGCCGAATGAATTGAGCGCCTATCTCCCATTTTGGTAGATCATGCGGTTCGAACCCTGATCAAATCCAGCCAATTACTTAAAAAAATGATACTTGTCGCTTCCTAGCCAGGCGCTCAGCATTATTAGGATAGGGCAAGTTATTGACTTAGTGAGTTATTGAGTTATTGCGTGAATGTTTGAGTTATGCAGTGAGTGATGTATTGAGTCAGTTTATGTGTTATTGAATAAATTAATAACTGAGTAAGCCAATCATGTTGCTTTATGCCTAGTTTACTATATATTTGTATAACTTATTTGATCGATTTATTCTTTACATCATGTGGTTATGTTGTGATGCGTAGTTTTAGTCTCATTGTTCTTTAGTTATTTTCTTTAATTGAAAAGAAAAGTAAAATAGCTTGTTACCTTGGTCCTCAGCCTCCTGGCTGCTCGCAGTCCATGGATAGAGAAGCACTTCTTGTTCCAGCAATTACCATCTTTACATCACTGTGATTGCGAATCTAAGTGAACAGGACGGGGGCTTGGCTTTAGTTTCACTTTAAAACTATTTATTTTAAGACTAATAATACTATTGGTAGCCATATAGCGTTGCCTTCCCCCAAACTCCCGATAAAAATAAGAGAAATAAAAACAACAACAACAACCGCAACAACGAAGACAATCTTTGCAGTTTGGCACCGATTGATTGGTTATATATATATATTTTTTTTAATACAAAAATGTGTTTACTTCAGTCAATCAGGAATGCAATTTGTCCAGATTAGTGTTGAACGTGCTCAGGCGTGATTCATATTAAATGTCACTGCCAGCTGGTGTGTGAAGGTGTGTGTGCTGGTGTGTGTTGGTGTGTGTGATAGTGTGTGTGTTAGAGAGTGTATGTGTCCGTGTGTTAGTGTCTGTTTGGGTATTTGCCTGAGTGTGCTGTGGTAGATTGTGTGTGTTACTAAGTCTGTATGTGTGTTGGTGTGTGAGTGCTATGTTGGTGTGTGTAAGAGAGTGTATGTGTCCGTGTGTTAGTGTCTTGCTGGGTGGATGCCTGTGTATTTGCCTGAGTGTGCTGTGGTAGAGTGTGTGTGTGAGTAAGTTAGTATGTGTGTTGGTGTGTGAGTGGCTATGTTGGTGTGTGTTAGAGAGTGTATGTATCCATGTGTTAGTGTCTGCCTTGGTGTATGCCTGTGTATTTGCCTGAGTGTGCTATTGTAGAGTGTGTGAGTAAGTTAGTATGTGTGTTGGTGTGTGAGTGGCTATGTTGGTGTGTGTTAGAGAGTGTATGTATCCATGTGTTAGTGTCTGCCTTGGTGTATGCCTGTGTATTTGCCTGAGTGTGCTATTGTAGAGTGTGTGTGAGTAAGTTAGTATGTGTGTTGGTGTGTGAATGGCTATGTTGGTGTGTGTTAGAGAGTGCATGTGTCCATGTGTTAGTGTCTGTTTGGGTATATGCCTGTGTATTTGCCTGAGTTTGCTGGTGTAGAGTGTGTGTGTGAGTAAGTCAGTATGTTTGGATGACTGTGTGTTGGTCTGTGCCTGTGTGTTGGTGTGTGTATGTGTCTGAGTGTGCTGTGGGAGTGTGTGTGTGTGAATCAGTCAGTATGTTTGAGTGCCTGTGTGTTGGTGTGTGTGTGTGTGTATGTGTCTGAGTGTGATGTGGGAGAGAGTGTGTATGTGTGTGAATCAGTCAGTATGTGAGGATGACTGTGTGTTGGTCTGTGTCTGTGTCTGACTGTGTTATGGGGGAATATGTGTGCATGTGTGTGAATAACTCAGCATGACTGACTGTGTGTTGGTGGTGTATGTCTGTCTGTGTGTATGCCCTTATCTATGGATGAACACATTGTGTGTGAGGTGAGTATATGTATGTGTGGATCTGACCCATGTATAATGGTTGTAGTGGAAGGGAGACATTGTGTGTGGGAAGGTAAGGTGAGGTGAGGTGAGGGGTGTGTCGGGAGGGGGGGGGGAGTAGGTCATTATGCATTGTCTGCTTCCCTGTTCCCGGCTCCACAACTTCCTCCCAGACGGAGCTGACAAAGTTAACGCAGTCTGCGTTCTATATTATAGCATAGATCACGGCTGGCCAACATTGTCAACTCATGCTCCCTGAGTCCATTAATATCCCCACAGGAAGGCAAGGACACGTTCAGTCGGCTCTAATCATTCTGGGCTGCGAAGTTTAACGACAACATGCCCACCTTAATTAGTGCAGAGAAACGCCACGGGTGATATTCACCATTGTGTTCAAACTGCAGGTATCACGGACCTACACTCCTCCGGTAGATGTAAACCTACCGTAAACCAGCAACTAGCAGCCATGCTCTTATATCGTCATCATCGTCATCACCATCATCAATCCCTTAACCACGAGGGTCATTGGAGCACCACAGATGACTTTGCCACCAGGTTTCTCCTTTTCCTCCTGTTCTCCACTGCCCTCTGGGTCTTGGCGAACTCCAGACCTTTCCATTCCCTGATGTTGTCTTCCCACCTCTTCCGTTGCCCGCCTTATTTTCTTTTCCCTTTCACTGCGGCTTGCCAGGTGGTCTTGCCCAAACCTGATGGGCTGCATATATCAGCATTAGCCAATCCCATCTTTGCTAAGGAAAGCGCACCTTGTCTGGAATCCAGGTGCGTATGGGCACACCCCCCCCTCCCCAGAATATAGATACTAGCCACAGCGATATTCTAGTATTGAATATTTGTGTTCAAATAGCATTTCAATATGAACTACATTTGTATGAATAGGGAGCTAAATAGAAAATTAAGCCCCAGTGTAAAGATTTCAAATTCCTCCCATATTCAAGTTCCCCCCTGGGAACTTGAAAACGTTTTCAAATTCCTCCCAGGGGAATTTGAAAACGTTTTCAAATTCCCTCCCTCATTTTAACTTTCCCTCCCTCCCCCCCCCATTTTTGGGGAATTCTCTTTATTTTTGTTATTTTTTGTTATTTTTCATGACAAATATTATAATATACAGAGAATAGCATAATGGAAATTATTACTAGTACAATCAAACATATTTAACCACAAATGACACAAAAAGTCTCCAAGATGGTTAAGAAAAGAATATTATATGTCTGAAATTTAAAAAGTTTTTTAAAGTTTTTTAAACAATTTTAAATTCCCGGAGGGGGGAATTTGAAAATAGGGGGAGGAATCTGAAAACTGTTTTTAAGTTCCCCCCCCCCCCCCCCAGGAATCTGAAAACGTTTTTAATATCCCTGGAGGGAGGTTAAATACGTTTTCAGATTCCAGGGGGGGAACTTGGGAAGGGGGGGAAGTTGAAATCATTACACCGGTTTTCCA
This sequence comes from Branchipolynoe longqiensis, assembly GCA_030323885.1. Classification (NCBI taxonomy): domain Eukaryota; kingdom Metazoa; phylum Annelida; class Polychaeta; order Phyllodocida; family Polynoidae; genus Branchipolynoe; species Branchipolynoe longqiensis. The sequence goes on along the minus strand of CM059196.1, from coordinate 37,340,720 downwards.
GGGAAAGCATCATACTAGTCTCCTCACCCTCACCCCAACTCTCCCCTCTCCTCCCTCTCTCCTCCCCCCCCCCTCCCCACTCCCTTCCCTCCGCCCCCCATGTACCTCTCGCCCATTCATTTCGGTGTGCATTGATTGCCATCAATGCAGCTTGTTGTGGATGTTACATGAAGTGTAAACTGGCTAATGCTCTCTGGCTAATGCCTTTATAAATGGATCTACCTGCATTGTCAGTGAGTGAGAGAGTGGGCGGGCTGGTGTGTGGGTGTGTTGGGTAAGTAGGTGGATTAGTGTGTGGGTGAATGGGTGAGTGAGTGGGTATTGGGTCGGTGAGTGAGTGAATGAGTGTGTATGTGTAGGTGTATGAGTAAGTGTGATCAACAGATACAGACATCGCCTGTTGAATTGATCTATAATTCAGCAGCATACATTGATCGATAAAGAGTACAGGATGGGATGCGGGAGGGAGGCAGATGGAGAGAGATGGAAGGAGAAGGGGGGGGGGGGCGTCTCGGCGCTGGGGGGGCTGCCTGGGCTCGGCTAATCAGCGCGTGTCTGACGTCACCAAAGACAGTTGGCGCAGCCGCATTTGTTATCACACGCCGGTAACGGCGACGCGCCATCTAGTGTTTGTGAAGTTAATTACTCGGCGCCCGTCTCGCCTCTCGGCTCAATTTGGCCGTCTCCCTCAGGGTGGAGGCCGCCGGAGGGGTGCGGGGAGGGGAGGGAGGGAGGGGGGGGGGCGGATGATTAGATAGGAGGTAAATTGGATCTGTATGTCCTAATTTCTCACCCCTCACCTCCTCCTCAGGCCCACATCTACTCACCCTCTCACTACCTCATCACCCCTCCTCATCCCCTCCCCACCCCCTCACCCCGTCTTCATCCCTCCTCATCCCCTCCTCATCCCCTCCTCATCCCCTCCTCACCCCCTCCCCACCCCCTCACCCCGTCTTCATCCCTCCTCATCCCCTCCTCATCCCCTCCCCACCCCCTCACTCCGTCTTCATCCCTCCTCATCCCCTCCTCATCCCCTCACCTCTCCTCACCCCCTCCTCATCCCCTCCCTCACCTTCCTCACCCTCCTCACCCCCTCCTCACCTCTCCTCATCCCTCCTCATCCCCTCCTCTCCTCTCCTCACCCCTCCTCATCCCCTCCTCACCTCACTCACCTCTCCTCACTCTCCTCACCCCCTCCTTCCCCTTCCACCTCTCCTTTCGCCTCTTCCTCTCCCCCTCCTCATCCCTCCCACCCCTCACCCGTCTTCATCCCTCCTCATCCCCTCCTCTCCTCACCTTCCTCATCCCCTCCTCACCTCTTCATCCCCTCCTCATCCCCTCCTCACCCCTCCCCTCACCATCCTCATCCCCTCCTCATCCCATCCTCACCCCCCTACCCACTCATCCCCTCCTCACCCTCTACTTTCCCCCCCCCTTCCCTCCTCATCCCTCCTCACCCCCTCGTCCCTCCTCACCCCCTCTCCCCTCCTCACCCCCTCCTCCCCTCCTCACCCTCTCCTCACGTCTATTCATCCCATTCTCATCCCATCCTCACCCCCTCATCTCATCCTGAGTGGGATATCGGGTCATGGTGCTGGCGGCCTGGTTTCCCAGTGGGACAGCACTATAAAGTCACCATCAGTGCGCACTGTCACAAGTCGGTACCAGTCTTGATATGACCTTAGATGTTGCTAGGATGCAAAACAACAAACAAACAAACAAAATTACTGGTTGGAACACGCCGTGAATATGGCATATGCTGCAGACACGGCGTAAAGCAACTATCAGTCAATCAATCAGGTTGGAACATTATTTCCACACTAAACACAGCGGTCAGCCATGTGGCGGTACCTGGCGGCCTATTTGGGTCGGCCAATGACATCCAGGTACCCTTTTCTCAGCTAGCCGGCGTTATTCAAATGACAATTATTTTTGGTGTGAAAGTCTCTGCTGCCAGCAAGGGAAGAATGCCTGCCAACCTGGACTCAACTGATGAGCACAGCCACATGTGCCACAGCATGCCACCGCAGCTGTCTCAGCTCCTGTCACAGCATGCGGCCACATCTGTCACAGAACCTGTCACAGCATGGATTCGGTGACAGGACCACGTGGATAGTTTCTGGGTCAGAGTGTCAGTTCTTGACCTAGTCGCAAGACTCATCCAATCTTGAAAGGGCTGGATTTTTATGTATATTTATTATTATTTCATTAACGGTTCTATTAAATTGACTTAATATTTTGACGTCCAATAGTCGATGATAAACAATTTGTGTGTGTGTGATGTATTTATATACCCTGCCCATAACGGATAAGTGTGTTAACACTTGTTTTTCAGACTGCTGCGCAGCACTGGTACAATTTGTCCATGCGTTATTTATTACTAAGTACATCAGTTTCTAAGTAGGATATGTATGTTCAAATCTACATTATATGTAAAAGCGATGGTTGAATCAAAACGAACCAATTCTCGGCATGAATATGGTCTATGCTGCCGACACGGCGTAAATAAACCACCAATCAATCAATCAAATCTAGATTTGCTTTTATCGGATTGGGCAACTTTAAATAAATTGCAATGGATTCTTTTTTGTTGTGTGTGTGTGTGTGGGGGGGGGGGGGTGAAGTGCAGTCGCAATTACCTGTACTCACTGTACCCACTAAACGAACACATAGCTTGTCACTGTGTGTATGGTCTGGTTGTTGGTTTTTTGTGGGTTGGGGGGTGGTTTTGGGTTTTGTGTGGGGTGTTGTGGGTGGTTGTGTTTGTTTTTTGTTTGGGGTGTGTGGGTTTTTTGTGTTGTTTTTTGTGGGGGGTTTGGTTGTTTGGGTTTTGTTTTTTTTGGGTTGTTTTGTTTTGTGTTGTGTTTGGTTTTGGGTTGGGGGTGGGGGTTTGTTTTTTTGTGTTGTTTTTTGGTGTGGGGTAGCCTTAATAACGCTTCGAATTTAGGGTTAAATTGGTAAAATTTCACTTATTGCGTATGTAATTATGTTAAATATGGTCGCATTGAATAGATTTGGCCCTAATATATAGCCGCTGATTCGGCGGTAGCAGCGATGGACAGTATGGATATCGACGTCCATGCGGCGGCAGCGGCGATTTGTTTACTTTACATTCGTCGATTCGACAATATTAATATCGACGCCAATGCGGCGGTAGCCTTAATAACGCTTTGAATTTAGGGTTAAATTGATAAAATTTCACTTATTGCGTATCTAACCCTCCTTTTGCATGGGGTTAGTGCAGGCGACTTTACCCTCACCGAGTTAGTTTAACCCCGACACATACATACGCAGTTTTCGCCGCTAACCCGGGAAATCAGCACGACGCAGGGTTACGACCGCTAACCCGGACACATACATATGGGCCCTGGTCTCTGCTGAGGACACATTGTTAAATCATCGCCAATCAATCAATAAATCAACCAATCAACCATTGGCTGGCTGACCTCAAAATGAATTCACAGCCAGAATATGTGATCAGAGATCTGGCGCCATATGCATGAAGCAGTGTTAGCGCTCCAAACCTGTGGTTAGCGGCGATCTCCGGGTTAGCGGCGAAAAGTCGGTATGCATGGAGCACTGTTATGGAAACCCCGCGAGTTAAAAGTCGGGTAAGCTAACCCCACTCCGTAGCAGGTATAAGGGTAGTGTTAGGGACCGATTAGGCGCAAATCTATTCAATGTGATCATATTTGACAGATTTACACACGCAATAAGTGAAATCTAATCAAATTAACCCTAAAATCGAACCGTTAGTAACGCTGCCGCCGCATTGGCAGTGTTATTCATATTGTCGAATCGACGAATCGACGAAAATAAACAAATCACCGCCGCCGCATCGACATCGCTATCCATACTGTCGAAAATCAACAAAACATTGCCGCCGCCGCTGCCGCATCGGTGGCAATATATTAGGCCCAAATCTACTCAATGCGATCATATTTAACAGAATTACATACTATAAAAGTGATATTTTAGCAAATTAACCGCAAAAATGTACCGAAACTAACGCGCCGCTACAACGGCGGGGATATTAATATTGTCAAATCGACGATATTGCCAAATAGCGGTGCTCGGCGGCTACAGGCAGAGATGGATTTCCTACATCTATAAATAACTGCTCGCTAACGCCACCGCGCTTTGGCACCGTACATACCCCGTGACACATTTCCCAACCCCGGCATTAGCTAACCCGAACCCGCCCATTAACACCGGAACCGATAAATCTTTCTTCATGCATACGGCCCCACAGGTGCTGGACATGCCAGCCCGGTGTTATTACAGGATTCCCACCGTCGGCTGGCTAGTTATGAAGTAATTGACATTAATGACACCGACCAGTGAGTCTCAAATTGCATGTGTCTCAGTTCATGTTTATCTAGGTCATGACCCTTTGTGTGAGTGCGGTCATGCCTGACTCTAACCAGGCTGACCGTCCAAAAGAAGCATGTTGGCAACTGGAGCTGCCTAATGGGAAATATGAGGGTGAGACGGGTTTGGATGGACATGGGGTGTGTGTGTGTGGGGGGGGGGGGTAGTTGCCAGAACTTAGAAGATTGATTTTGATTTTATTAATAGAAATTATTGATTTATTAAAACTTATTTTTAACTCGCTATTATAATACTTCTATTTAACTGGGAGGGTAATTGATTCTGTTTATTTATTATTATTTCATTAACGCTGTAAAAAGAATGCCCATGTCCTCACATTGTTTTAATGATCTGATGTGAGTTGGGTTTGATGATGGGCGAATGATATCAATTGCTAATGGTATGGCAGCTTGTATGACTTACTTAGACTAATGATAGGCTTAATCTGAGATTCACCGGCTCACTTCTCGAAAGGTGTCACTGAATGACCGAATGAGTTGAGCGTTCGTCTCCTGTTTTGGGAGATCGGGTGATCCGAACCCATGGGTTTGTGGGTTCGAACCCTGGTCAAGTCAAACCAATGACTAAACAATTTATACTTGTCGCTTCCTAGGCCAGGCGTTTGGCATTATTAGGATAGGGGAAGGACTGGTTGGCTCAATGTCAGAATAATGTGACTGAGTGGGATATCAGGTCATGGTGCTGGTGGTCTGGTCTCCCAGTGGGGCAGCACTATAACATCACCATGAGTGTGCACTGTCACAAGTCAGTACCTGTCCTGATATGACCTTAGATGTTGCTAGTACGTAAAACAACAAACAAAACAAACAGATTGAAAGATGTCCAACTATTCACGCTCCACACTAACTGTCGCCATAGCTCACACTCATATTGTCTTTTTGTTCTTTTAAAATCAATCTTTGCCTATTCGTTCAAATTACTACTTTGCTCTGTATTTTCTTATAACTGTCGATCTATTCTCTTTTATATCCCCATTACACAAAACTAGTTCTCACTACGTTCTTGAAAATGTTGCTGAACAGACTCAAACTGTGTGCGAACGGAATGGACGTAGTAGAAACCTTTTACGGTCTTTTTACGAACGGAATGGACGGGCTAGAACGGAATCGTGCTCCAGAACTTTGATCATGCCCAAAGCTTTCTTGCAGCCACGTTCTACCCCGACCACAGCCCGTTTTAGAACGTGGTCGAACACTTTGAGAACTAGTTAGGTGTGATGGGGGTGTTAACTTTGTTTGGTGTGTCGCAGTGTTTGTTGTTAGGACTAGAAGACCGCTGCTTCGGCACTGACAACAGGTTATTCATAAAATCACTTTCAAGAACAACAACAAGTAATAGAAGGTTTTTTTTATAGTCATTGCTCGTTATCTGTCCAGCTCTCTAACTAATTACAGTCGTACCTATGTTCAAAGGACAACTCCCCATCCAGACCAATATTGTCAATGGAGGGACACTATTTTGTTTAGTGTTTGTATTCCTCTGAATAATATGTCAGTGCTGAAACGTTGGTCTTCCAGCCCTAATGGCAATTACTACTACACACTAAACAAAGCTACACCAAACAATATAGAGAGAGAATTACCAGAAAGCAAGCAAAGCATCGATAAGAATGGTGGATAATGAACGAGATAAGAGAACAAAGAAGTATATCACTGGAGGCACTGAAGATGGGTGTTCGACTTTATAGTGTTGCCCGACTGAGGCTGTCAGATTAAATTGGAGACAGTCGGCTGCAGTTGGGCCAGTCAAAGCCAGGCATAACCCTATTTGGGTGTTGTCCTAACTCCTGCACCGGTGCTTCTCCCAGCTACAGTAAACTCATTTAACCAAATTACCATTCAATATTATCAGATGGTATTTACTGTGGTATTTAGGGATAAAAGTCCCCCCCCCCCCAAACAAAAAGAAATACAGGACCTAAGTTAAGCCTAAGTATTAGGAGCTTTATATAAATAGCTCATTTAGGGACTGGGTCAGGTGCCACCCGGTAAACACTGGATTAAGGCTGGATCTGAGAGAATATTCAACCATGGGTATTCAATGAAGGCGTGTCTGTTTGGCACTCTGCCAATTCTCCTCCTCCCCTCACTTCGTTTCTGGGATGGAGAGGTTGGGGATGGGATGGGTCGGGGTAGTGGCTATATGCACACACAAAGTTAGCTCTGTATGTTCTGAAGAAAAACTGGTTTGCATATTAGGAGTAATATCCCAGGCTGAAGTCTTGAGAACCAATTATATATACTGCTATTTTTATTATATAAAATGTACAAAATAATTGTGCTCTTAAAAAAAAGAAAAAAAGAAGATGAATCGTCAGTAAATCGTACTTATAAAGAAGATTTTAAAAAAGGAAGCCAAGGAGAGTTTGTTCCCATTAGCACCAATATACCACGCAGTTTAAACAGAAATAAAGCGATATTCTACAGGTTTTAGACTAATTTTAGACCATTGAGGGCTATGGGGGAAGTGATAGTGGCGCCACCGGTCCCAAGTGGTGTGGAGGAGTCAGAATATAGAATAATCGGTACAATTATAAAGTATATAACAATAACAATTCCCTTCAGTGACTTAATACTCGCATAATACGTTATTCATCACATATATATGATCAACTAACTGGCGCTTTCTCACCAGGAGGGATGCCTTGTTCCGGCCATTTTGTTTATTTGTAAATTACATTCGATAGGCACGAAAAGAAATACACACGCTATTGTGTGCGCGACATACCGATCAATATATGCACCGATTAGATTGTACATACGATGTCTGCCATTTAGGAAATCGAACCTATGGAATGACCCGCAGAGCCCCACCAGAATTTTGTTTTTTACGTACATCATATACTGTGCCTTTGGAATGAGGGCTGTATGCTCAGTGAGGACTGGCAGGAGCTCCCGAAGCTGCTATATCCATGTCACTACAATTCCCCGGCGGAGTAACTGGATCCAAATGCACTGCAGTGTGAGGTTTCCAGGCAAACATTATCAGGCTTTGGCTGCTATGTCTATGTCACTACACTTCCCCGGCGGAGTAACTGGATCCAAACGCAATGCAGTGTGCGGTTTCCAGGCAAAGAGTATCAGTCTTTGGTAACGTTATATTGCCGGCGATTAGCGCCTACTGATGTGTTAACTACATGCAACCCCCCTTCCCGCCTCCCTCCCTCCCCCCCCCCCCTCCTCTCTCCTCTCTCCTCTCTTCTTCCAAATTCCTTCTCCCTCCTCGGACCTCCATCCTCTCTCCTCCCTCCGCCCGCACATATTCTCCCACCTTACTCCTCCCTCCGCCCTCCTCCCTCCTCCCTCCTCCCTCCCCCCAACCTCCCTCCTCCCTCCTCCCTCCTCCCTCCTCCCTCCTCCCTCCTCCCTCCTCCCTCCTCCCTCCTCCATCTGCCCCCGTCCATCTTCCATTCTATGCCTCTCCCCTTCAGCTCCCCCATCCCCCACATTCACCCCTCTTCCTTCTCCTCCCTACGGGCCACCTCCCTTTCATACCCCCCCCCCCCCCCCCCCCCCCCACACCGTCCTCCCCTCCGTGCCTGTGTGATCAGTGCCTATTTATAGCATGGGTCATTGATTGAGGTGATCATGCGTTAGCAATCATCTTTTATATATATATATAATATATAAGAAAAATCAATCTGGTCCTTCGGTGGCGCCCTCTAGCGATGCCTTTTGTGGTCGTGTCCATCCATCTTGTCCTGGACGTGGCGTGTCAAGGTGTCCGGGTCGCTTATAGTAAAGTGGGGTAACGCTAGTAGTCTCCCAACTGCAGTGCGACCCCACACAAGTCACCAAGACAGTCCTGTTTGTTCTTAAATAACACACCAGACGCGGTGCCCGAATCGGTAGAGTGCAGGCTTCGCTTTCGGGTGATCGGGAGCTTGGTTCCCGGTCGAGTCAAACCGATGATGTACAAAATTGATACTTGTCACTACCTAGCCTGGCACTCAGCATTAATAGGATGAGATATGGACTGGTTTTGCGCAGTGTCAGGATAATGTGACTAGTTGTGTGGGATATCAGGTCATGGTGCTGGTGGCCTGATCTCCCAGTGGGGCACCACTATAAAATGGACATGAGTGTACACTGTTACAAGTTGGTACCCATCCTGATATGACCCTAAATGTTGCTAGGATGTAAAACAACAACAAACAAATGAACTTATTTAACACTGCTGCACCTGAGCGCATCAACAGAGACTGGCCACGTCCTGATATGACCTTAGGTGTTGCCAGGATGTAAAACTCCAACAACCAACCAGCGAACAGAGAGCGGCCACGAGGGGGCGCCTTCTGGGCATTTCCGAAAGGAAGAGTCAAGATTTAAACAAAAAAATTGTTTTCTCCTAAGGTAATGTACAGATGTGTCTATGGATGGAGAGAGGATAGATCGATACTGAGAGTGGGAGAGAGGGGGTGAGTTAGTGAAAAAGACAGAGCTGCACTGATATGAAGAAGCATGAGAAGTGGATCGAGGAGGGGGAGAGGGGGAGAACATGGTGGAAAGAGTGATGGGGAAGGAGATAATGAGGCAGAGAGATGGAAGAGAGAGGGAGAGATAGATATGCACTAATTCCATAATTTCTCCATAGCTTCGTTTGAACTCACTGGTTTCTGCATTGTATTTTTGAAAATATCGCATATGTACACACACATATCGTACACCTCTGTAGGTTATGAATATGAATATGGATATCTCCTGTGATATATTGTTAAGCAATGCATGGTTCTTCATTTCGATGGCTGTGGCTTTGATATATTGTGAAACGGTGCATAGTTCTTCATTTCGATGGCTGTGGCTTTGATATATTGTGAAACGGTTCATAGTTCTTCATCTAGATAGCCGTGGCTTTGATATATTGTGAAACGGTGCATCGTTCTTCATCTAGATAGCCATGGCTTTGATATATTGTGAAAAGGTGCATATTTCTTCATCTAGATAGCTGTGGCTTTGATATATTGTAAAACGGTTCATAGTTCTTCATCTAGATAGCTGTGGCTTTGATATATTGTGAAACGGTGCATAGTTCTTCATCTAGATAGCCGTGGCTTTGATATATTGTGAAACGGTGCATAGTTCTTCAGCTAGATAGTCGTGGCTTTGATATATTGTGAAACGGTGCATAGTTCTTCATCTAGATAGCCGTGGCTTTGATATATTGTGAAACGGTGCATAGTTCTTCATCGAGCTAGCTTTGACTCCGAAAGGTTTTGTAGTAAAGCTCTTTACAAGGAATAGAGGGCTTGGGACATTGTGGATTAGGACATAGGCGATAGGGGATAACCGGATGGGTTTTGGTGTGGTGGGGAAGGAGCAGTGGAAGGAGGGGGAGGGAGGAGGGTGAAAGCACTGGGAACTATGTTATCGCCCAAGGGTATCATTACAGATGGAGTGACGTCATTCTGCCATTCACACACATTCTTCGATTCACACAATATAATATATGTGATATATATCATGTGATATATATATGTGTGAGTATATATAATATATGGTATATATAATATGATATATGATACATATGATATATAATATGTAATATATATATTATATATAATATGTAAGTCATTGGTTTGACTCGAACAGGAATCGAACTCCCGATCTCCCGAAAGCTCTACCTATTCGGCTATCGCGTCCGGTGTGAACGTTGGTGTGTGTGTTGGTGTGTGGGTGTGGGTATGGGTGGGGGTTTGAGGGGGGAGGGAACACCGGTATTTATAGCCACTTAACCGCAACAGTTAAACCCACGTGACCTATCCCCTATTGATCATTACCTCGTCTCAACTCACTCGGCCAGAGTCGATGCGCATGCGCAAGTGCGCAGCCACGTCACAGAACCAGCCGCAATGGTCACCGTTGTGGTGCGTCATCGTGACGTCACGGTGCACGGTGACGTCACAGTGCGCGGTGACGTCACAGTGTGCGCGCTCATCGGGACTGCTGGCCTGGATTATTAAAAAATTAAAAAATGTATGGTTTATTTACCTTGTCCATAATGAGTAAGACGCATTGCGGCTTATTTTCATCGCTGAACAGTAATACTAATAGTCTCAATTTGGTAGTACTAGTAGCCTTGTCATCTTAGCTGTTAGTAGTTATGCTAAACATTTTTTGGTGGTGGATTTGCAACATTTTTGGTATATACCTACCCCCTGCGCTAGTGTAGATTGAGGTCAGCCATTGAGGCGCTCGTTAACTAGGGCAGTCTGACTAGGCTTGGCCTACTAGTGTTAGCTGTGTTCGGAGTGATTTTTGTGAGTAGTAGATAATCGCGGGTTTGACTCGGGCATGCCTGGGGTGGGAGGGTGTGTGGATGCGGGGTCTCGTGGGCACGTGACTGGGCACGTGACCGGCGAAGTGCATGTCACGGCGGGCCATTTAACGCCAAGTAGGCGTCTCAGTACCGCGCGCAGTAATAAGAATTGACAGCACCACTGGCGCAGTGAACTGGTGCTGTGGTCTCCATTCACAGGGATGAAAGATTTCCGCGATTACGCGGATTTCCGCGATTTTTCAATCCCGCAGCACCATCAGCGTATACTACTGCAGACGCCGTTGCACTATCAACATATACTACTAATAAATGCTCCAAACGCCGGAGCACTATCAGCGTAGACTACTAATAAATGCTCCAAGCGGTGCAGCACTATCGGCATATCCTACTAATACATGCTTCAAACAGTGCAGCACTATCAGCATATACCAATATGTCTGAAACCTGACTTCCGGAAATTTTCCGCGATCCCCTGACAATGCTAAACCTATGGGAGAATATCCGCATTTCCGCTTTTTTTCCTGAAGATCACTTTCATCCCTGCATTCACTTTCACAAGCGGAAAGCCACTAGCAAAATATGTTTTTTTTCTCCCTTTTCTGTTGATTCATCAACATTTTCATGGTAATATTTAGTAACTAAAGACTGTAGTATTATCATTGGTTATCTGTTGGCTATGATGATAAACACCCGTAAATCAGTATAAACATTAAAATAGCATTACCTTTTTTTCCTTCTCCCTCTTTCTCTTCTTCTTCTTCTTCTTCTTCTTCTTCTTTTTCTTCTTTTTCTTCTCCCTCTTCTTCTTATTTATAGCATTACCCGGCTTCTTCCTCCTCATGCTAGATATATATATATAGTTTAATTATTTCACTCACCTTAGACATCATTTAATTGTTTCAATCAAGTTAGATATTAAAATATAATCACTTATTCTTCCTAATATCTACATATATATCTATATAATTTAATTATTGATATCAGGTATGACACTAAAATATCAATATTTCTTCTTCTTTTTCAAAACCCACATATAAAAGGATAGAGATGATGATAAACATTGATAGTCGTGATAGTAACGATAATCGCCCAGGATAATTCACCACGTGAATGAAGAAGAATACTGGAATGAATTCTTCTGAGGGAACAAGCACCTTTTGGAATATAATTATGTTCATTGTTTGAAGGCTGCATATGGTATTGATTGGCGCGTTCCTGTACTGAAAGATGGCTCCTTTGGGTAACCTCGGCTCTTGTGCAGTCTCCATTGACAGTCACGTTGACTGACGTCAGTCGGCTCCAAGCCAAGTGCATGCAGTGAGGGGTGCCGTACTGTATGAGGCTTCAGTTGTGTGTGTGTGTGTCTGAGTGAGTGTGTGTGTATGTGTGTGAGTGTGTGTGTCTGATGCCACTTCCATTACTTCTGTATGGAGCATAGACAGCACACATGCCCAGATCTCGCTATTGTTTGATGTTCCTTTTTAAAATTTTAAATCAAAAGGTGAACTATATATATATATCGACAAATACACACACGCGCGCGCACATGCGCACACACACATTCCATTGTACACAAACTACAAGCAGAAACCACAGAAATCACTGCCAACAAATGCAGCTCGCTTCTGAATAGAATTGTCTGATCTCATTTGGGCCTACATTGTGTTATACTAATTAATTGTACGTCAGTTCATTTTTAGTACAACCGCTGCGTCTCTGATTTGCACACGAAACTCTAATCTAATGTAAAGTCCGTCGTACACTGCACTGCACTACAATATGACTCCCTTTATTGGGGATCGGGAACAATTTTAAAGCTCAAAACTCCATCTAAGCACACAAACACACACATAAAACACACACAAAACACAACATGCAACACACACAACATAGCACACAAAGCACACAAAACACACACACACACACACGCATGCACATACATACATCTTGGATGTGACAGCAGCTGTCCAACCTTCTGTGCGCAACTTATAAGTTGTATAAGATACGCGCATCATTAAAGTATTACAGGTTGTACCTCTTTCTATATCTTTAAACTGGCCATCTTGGGTCCCATCTGTTAAGGCTCTGTCATCGTATTGGGGAAACGGAAAGAATCCGAACAAAGTCCGTTGATATCTGGCAAAGTCCGGTTTGTGTCCGTTGCATATCCGTTGATATCCGGCCTGATCTGTTAGAAGTTTTGAACATGCACAAAACTTGGAACGGATGCCGCCAGATTGACATCTACCTTTCTTGTCCGGTTTGAGTCCTTTTAGGCGGCTTACTGTCTGTTGGCTATTCGTTCATGTCCGTTTCATGTCCTTTTCATGTCCGTTCGTCCAGTGGCCTTTGACCTGATATTGCAACATTTTGACACATTTTAATACATTTTGATACTTGTCACGCCCGAAAACCACCAGACTAGACAATTCTGTCCGTTGCTCAATCCGGTGAGGTGTGACAGCCACTTTACAGAATTATATAAAATGCCGGACTACAGCAACATCAATGCTTCCGAGCCAGGTTCTTGTAATATAAAGCCCAAAGTCCGAAATAAAACCCACAGTGCCCGTGCGGGACCACGGGAGTTGCCCAAATATGGAACGCCGCATTAAAGTTGGTTGGTTAGTTGTTGGAAGTTTTACGTCCTGGCAACATCTGAGGTCATACCGGGATAGGTACTGACTTGTGACAGCGCACACTAATGGCGACTTGCTAATGCTGCCCCACTGGGAGACCAGGCTGTCGGCAGCATGACCTGATATCTCACTCAGTCACATTATTCTTTATCCGGATTAAAGAGGTACAACCTGTATTAAATGACACCGCGCGGTCATTCCTCCACCTCTTACATCTCGGCCCAAGTGCTTATTAGCAATGCAAAGGAAACCTCCCCTGGGACTGCCGTCTCCCCTGTCAGCCCCCCCCCCCCCCCCCCCCCCCCCCCAAACACACACACTCACACATACTGCGGTTTAAAGCCGCATACTTTGATAAAAGCATAATATATTCTAAATCAACGCACTCACCTAGATTTGATTCTATATATATACAGTAAAACCTCTCTATTCCGACCCCTCACAGATCGACCACTCCCCTATATCGATCGCTTTATTTGGGTACCAACAATGCCATTGTAAGGATATTCTACCTCTTTAAACGGACCACCTCCCTAAATGGACCACTTAAAGTCGGTCCCATGGTCACTCGATTTAGAGAGATTTTATGGATATATCTATCTTAAGCCATTGTCACACCTCACCGGACTGAGCAGCAGAGACCACCGGACAAAGAATTGTCTAGTCCGGTGCTCTCCGGTGACAAAATGTATCAAAATGGAGCGGAATTGGGTCAATTGGCGCCAGGCGACCAGACAAGTACCCGTACATGTACTGGACGAGTACCGACCGAGTACCGCATGAGAACCAGACACGTAATGGATGGGTACCAGACACGTAATGGATGGGTACCGGACATGTACTGGACAAAATGGACAAACTGGACAAACCGGACACCAACGGATAGGTACCGGACATGTATGGATGGGTACCGGATGGGTACCGGATGGGTACCGGATGGGTACCGGATGGGTACCGGACATACCGAACACCAACTGTTCACGTCAGACCGGCGGTGTCCGGTAGAAGTTTTGTGCATGTTCAAAACATGTACCGGACACCACGGGACACTGCCGGATGGGTACCGGACATGTACCGGACATCGCCATACAGTACCGGACAGTGTCCGGTTCTCCAGTCCGGTAAGGTGTGACAGGGCCTTTAGATAGTGATGTGCTCATGAAACATTTATTTGGTGCAGTTTGGTGCCCATGCGCTACCCTGCTACGTTCGGGTAAAACAAAGCCTGTGTCCAGCATTCCAGTGTGCACACTTAAATTAATTGTGTCTTCAGTTCAAATGCCTCACATAATTGTTAAGCCTTTAAAATAAAAGTTCAAACTGACATCGAGTAGATTATAGCGATAAACCTAAAGCTGCATAGTCCGATGAAAACATCAAATTTTCAAAACCAAAGCAATTATCTAGATTTGATTCTACATATCTAACTTAGATATGGGTGCACTTATTAAACATGTTTCACCACATAAAAAGGATTACTGAGGAGATTTGATAGAACCTGTTTCTATAGAGGCTTATGGTGTGTTTGCCAAAATTAATTTGGCATGTTTGCACCTCAAATATCTCGAAAGTTAGCCATTTTAAATAATAGTTACTTCAAATTAGGGTAAGGTAGATTTTTTAAATTCATTTATTTTATTGAGGCTGTATTTATACTGTCCATAGCATGTAAGCCCGGGTACCCAGGCTTGTTTTCAATGCTGGCCGATTATAACAATCAACCTAATATATTTATCTCAGAAAATGACAGAAACTTAAAGTCATCGGACTATGCAGCTTTAATATATTTATGTAAACAATTATGGAATGTATCACTTTATTATGCGCATCTTATTAATTATGTAATTGTCTTGTAATTGTAATTGTTATCTACTCTGCTTATACTTGTGCTGATATATGTCAACTAACTACTATAACATCCAACTGCTATTTGAGGTCCTTGAAGGAGATGATGAGTGACCTGGGGGGGGGGGGGGGTGAAGTGGTCTGCTACTAGGCAGGCGCCCCTCTGTTTCCCGTTTCTCCCTCCAGGTGCTGCTGCCATCGCTCCGCATCTGCCCAGTTCCTCACCGAATGTAGAAACTCAATAATATCGGCTTATATACCTTTAATACCCAGCCACTAGTCCGATCGACTATCCACGATGAAGTTTTGAACAGATACAAGCCGGGAGGGGTGCGGTACGCTGAGGGTGCGTTTTCGGTGGGGGGGGGGGGGGTGTCGGTGGGGGGTGGGGGGTTTCTATAGTAACGCGGATCGGTATGCTTGGTAACCACTTTGTCAACCGGACTGTTTTATTGCTGCGTCTTAAAATAGCTCCACCCCCCGGGGGACACGGCAGGTCACGTGATGCGGCGTGGGTCACGTGACGCGGCGTCCCGGAGTCTAGTTAAATCAGCTCCTCTTCGGGGGGTAAGCAGTTACTGCCCGATATGAGGTTTGAGGCATGAAGGACTCTGGATGTGTATTCATATAGCTCCGTATATAGATATACACACGATACGCAAAGTTGTTGGGTCCAAAGGGCGTTACAAAATGTTGCAGCAAAATGTGTTATCAAAATGTGTCAAGTGGCGTTCTCTGTGGCGGAGTGGTTAGAGTGTCTGACTTTTTTCTAGGTCAGACTCCTAATCTGAGGGTCGGCGTTTCAATTCCCCGTGCCCCCAGCTCTGCCAATTTGGATTTCCACTGCTGTGTATAACGTATCCCACTCGGTCACATTATCCTGGTTTTGAGCTAACCAGTCCTTGCGCTATCCTCATAATGCCGAGCGCAAGGCTAGGAAAGGATAAGTATAAATTTGGTAAGTCATTGGTTTGAGTCGGCTGGGATTCAAACTCCCAACCTTCCACATGGGAATCCTGCACTCTAGCGATTCAGCCACCGCATCCGGTTCTAAATTTATTAACTGAAGGTGCTACAAAAATGTGTTGCAAAATGCGAAGCCGGGTTGTGTCCCAGTGAACTGGAGCATGAGTGACGGGAGTTGAAGCTATTGACCGCCAGTGGGGTCTTTAGAATTAACCTTCTAATTCTGTATCTCCTCATATAAATACAGCTGTGACCCTTTTTTAACACCAGTTTTCTATTAAAAAATGTAATTAAAACTTAGCAAAAGATACCCCCCCTCCCACACGCCAGTTATGTGCATGTCAATAATACTCGTGTTTTTTTCTCAATTTTTGCCAGAATAATAGAATAATTTTTTGAAGTGGGTGAAATAATTCGATATAATTTGTCTAGCTTTGCATATTCTATTTTTAGGAAAAAATATTTTTACTTTTGAAGTGGGAAAAATAATTTGATATAATTTGTCTAGGTTTGTATATTCTAGTTAAAAAAATAAAAAATAGTGTAACATATAGTGTTTCAACCATTCTTAGCATGCATGATATATAGGATGCCCTTGTATCAATGTGTAGGGTCAAATCTAGGGTCAGTGTTTTTTTTTTTTAAATGTGATGCTTTCATCGGAATATCCAGCTTTAACAAATGCACCATATCCAAGATGGTCCCGTCCTGATATGACCTTAGATGTTGCCAGGGCGTAAAACCCCAACAACTAATGCCTAGTACACACCTACCGTTTGTGCGCACCCACCTACCGTATACGATCTAAAACTGCCCGTTTCGCGCACAAAAATCGCTAGGTGTGCGGTCTCTGCGCACACCTAGCGATTGCGATTCGCGACTAAAAACTCAGTTTTAGGGCTAAGACGGGCCGATTACGATTGCGATTCGCGATTCGAAAAATGAATCGGCCCATTTTCAGTTTTAAGCGGGTCGGGTCGAGTACAATGAGTTTTAAGTGCGCGAATCGAATACTTAGGTGTTGTACCAGGCATTAGAAATCTTAAAATTTGGCGTATTGTAGGTTTAAAGTTGCATGGTCCGATGGCACTTGAATTTTGGTCTTATTTTTTAGATAACTATATCAAATTGATCGTTACAAGCTACTAATCATTAGTCCGGAGTGATTTTGATTAAAGATGATTAGTTTTGAAGTAATATGAGCTGAAAGAACCAAAAATAATTTCGACAAGCTTGCCAAAAGTCCTGTGGCTATGACCCAGATGGTCATCTCGCACTGACCACGTGATGTGAGATGACCTGGAACCTTACAGGACTGTAGGTAGGTATTTCTGTTTGGGTTGGCACATTCTGGGAAAGGATTAGTGCCATAGGCCCATGTCACTATGGTTTTTAACTAAATATAATGTGTGTCTGTTGTCTGCTTGTGTCTGTCTGTATGTATCTGTCTGTGTGTATATATGTGTGTGTGTCTATCTGTGTGTTTCTGTGTATGTGTGGGTATGTATGTGTCTGTGTGTGTCTGTCTGTCTCTGTGTATATGTGCATGTGTGTGTATGTATGTCTGTGTGTATGTATGTGTGTGTATGTATGTGTGTATGCCTCTGTCTGTGTGTGTCTGTCTATGTGTCTCTGTCTGTGTGTGTGTCTCTCTCTGCAAATTCAGGTCGGGTGTATGTGTGTCTGTATGTCGGGTGTGTGCATATCTGTGTGTTTCTGTGTCTGGTGTGCTGTCTATGCATGTCTGTCGGTGTCTATCTATGTGTGTGTGTCTGTGTGTATATTTATGTATGGTAATGTCTGTGTATGTCTGTCTGTGTGTATGTATGTGTGTGTCTGCCTCTGTCTGTGTGCATCTGTCTATGTGTCTCTGTCTGTGTGTGTGTCTCTCTCTCTGCAAAGTCAGGTCGGGTGTATGTGTGTCTGTGTATCTCGGGTGTGTGCATGTATGTGTGTTTCTGTATCTGTGTGTGCTGTCTGTGCATGTCTGTCTGTGTGTGTCTATCTATGTGTCTCTGTCTGTGTCTGTGTATATATATGTGTGTGTATGTCTGTCTGTATGTCTGTGTGTGTATGGGTGTCTGTCTGTGTATGTCTGCATGTGTGTGTATGTATATGTGTGCATGTATGTGTGTGTCTGCCTCTGTCTGTGTGTGGCTGTCTATGTGTCTCTGTCTGTGTGTGTGTCTCTCTCTCTCTCTCTGCAAAGTCAGGTCGGGTGTATGTGTGTCTGTGTATGTCGGGTGTGCATGACTGTGTGTTTCTGTGTCTGGTGTGCTGTCTGTGCATGTTTGTCTGTGTGTGCCTATCTATGTGTGTCTGTCTGTGTGTATATGTCTGTGTGTGTTTGTGTGTGTATGTATGTGCGTGTCTGTATGTGTGTCTGTGTGTATATGTCTGTGTGAATATGTCTGTGTGTATGTGTGTGTTTGTGTGTGTCTGTCTGTGTGTGTCTGTCTGTGTGTGTGGCTCTCTCTCTCTGCAAAGTCAGGTCGGGTGTATGTGTGTCTGTGTATGTTGGGTGTGTGCATGTCTGTGTGTTTCTGTGTATGTGTGTGCTGTCTGTGCATGTCTGTCTGTGTGTGCCTATCTATGGGTGTCTGTCTGTGTGTGTATGTATGTCTGTGTGTGTATGTCTGTGTGTGTATGTCTGTGTGTGTATGTATGTGTGTATGTCTGTCTCTGTAAAGTCAGGTCAGGAAACACACAGACACATACACACACACACAGACACATCCACCTCATATCCCCTTCCCCTCTATGGCCCTGCACAGTAGGCCTACTTGCTTGGGGGGAGGCTAATGAGGTCACGAGATTGGCCTAATTGGTTAATGGC
>CM059196.1:37272811-37321266 GCA_030323885.1 Branchipolynoe longqiensis | reverse complement strand
CCTTACCCACATTTACTGTGTTGTGCCTGAATTGTAATACTTACACTCTGCTCTCTTTCTCTTCCAGGTGAGTTGCCGTAGTCAGTTCAAAGTAGACACATTTTGTCCACAACGAAATGCGATCGACTTAGTGAGTCTCTCTTTATTTCTCCTCTTCATCTCACTCTCCGTGGTACTCAATTCAAACTTTCCCCAATTTCTCATCGCTTAAGATATGTTTGTTTCGTCGGAAGCCGAAAGTTATCTGGCCAAAACCATCTCGCAATGCACAGTGAAATAGGGAAGAAGACAACGCGGACAAAGGAAGACGTGGAAAGGCGGCATCAGGGAATGGACAGGTCTGGAGTTTCGCAAGTGCCAGAGGGCGGTGGAGAACAGCGAAAAGTGGAGACAACTGGTGGCAAAGTCATGTGTGGAGCACTAACGACCCTCATGGTTAAGGGATTGGTGATGATGATGATGATGAGATGTGTTAAGGGGTGTGTGGGTATCTAAATGTGTGTGTGTGGGAGGCGGGGGGGGGGGGACAGGAAAGAGGTGGATCTGCGCGTCGTGCTGCCACTATATGGACCGGAGCGTCTGAAAAGGAGGTCTGGACTCTGGCGTCTGGTGCAAGAGTTCAGCGACCGATGGTAACGTTGATGACAAGTTCTGAGAGTCTGCGATTTTAAATATAATTGTATGCCGAGGGAGTTGAGCGCCCGCTTCCTGTGTGGGAAGTTGCAGGATTCGAACCTCGGCCGAGTCAAACCAGTGAGTTAAAAATTGGGTCTTCTCACTACCTAGCCCAGTGCTTGGCATAACTAGAATGGGAAAAGGAGCAGTGGAATGAGGAAGGCCGATTGTCCGCCATTGCAATTGCTCCCTGCTTCATGAATTAATGCCAGAAACAAACAAAGGGTGTATATCAAAGATAGAATGCCGACAGATGACGCTACTGTCACACATGCACACACACTCACTCTCACACACACACATTTACAGACACACTCTCACACACACACTCTCACACACACACTCACCCAGATACACCCCCCCCCCCCCCTACGCATTGTGCTGAGAGGGGGGTGATAGTGTTAGGTATATCTGACCGACTTGTAGTGAGATCGGATTAACCTCCACAATAATACACACACACTCAAACACACACTCACACATACACTCACACTCACGCAGACACACTAACACCCCCCCCCTGCCCTTCTGGGTGAGTGTATACGTTGTGCTGAGAGGGAGGTGATAGTGTTAGGTATATCTGACCGACTTGTAGTGAAACCTCCACAATAATACACACACACGCACTCACACACACACACACATACACACACCCAGACACACTACCCCCCGCCTCCCCCTGCATTCTGGGTGAGTGTACGCGTTCTGCTGAGACCGAGAGGGAGGTGATAGTGTTAGGTATATCAGACTGACTTGTAGTGAGATCGGATTAACCTCCACAATAATACACAACCACTCAAATACACACTGACACATACACTCACACTCACCCAGACACACTACCCCTCCCCCCTGCCCTCTGAGTGAGTGTACGCGTTCTGCTGAGAGGGATGTGATAGTGTTAGGTATATCTGACCGACTTGTAGTGAGATCGGATTAACCTCCACAATAATACACACACACACGTAAACACACACTGACACATACACTCACACTCACCCAGACACACTAACACCCCCCTGCCCTCTGAGTGAGTGTATGCGTTCTGCTGAGAGGGAGGTGATAGTGTTAGGTATATCTGACCGACTTGTAGTGAGACCGGGTTAACCTCCACAATAATACACACACACTCAAACACACACCGACACATACACTCACACTCACCCAGACACACTAACACCCCCCTCCCCCCTGCCCTCTGAGTGAGTGTACACGTTCTGCTGAGAGGGAGGTGATAGTGTTAGGTATATCTGACCGACTTGTAGTGAGATCGGATTAACCTCCACAATAACACACACACTGATCAAGTCCCGGCTGACCCATGGTCACGTGATCGATATCTCCATGGTAACCGCCCCCAGTCAGGTGCCACCAGGAGCATGTCGGGAAGGGTGGGCTGCGGCGGCAAAATGTTCGCTTCAACAGTTATTCACTGAAATTCTAAAGTTGATGCCTTTAAAACAAAAAACAAAAAAATTAAAATTAAAAAAACAAAAAACAAACCCAAAACAACCCTCTGTAGTGATGTTCTCATTCATGTGTGGGGAAACTGTTTATGCTTGTGGCATATTCCTATTCCAATCTAACATAGTAACAGTGATACTTGACCGGACGCGGTGACCGAATCGCGCAGGCTTCTCGAATCCCGGCCGAGTTAAACCAATGACTTATACATTTCATACTTGTCGCTACCTAGGCTGACGCACAGCATTGCTTGTATAGGGCAAGGACTGGTTAGTTCAGTGTTTGGCTTATATGACTCTGATATAAGGTCATGGTGCCTGCGTCATGGTCTTCCAGTGGGATAGCACTATAAAATCGCCATGCATGCTGTCGCAAGTCGGTACCTGATATGACCTTAGATGTTCCTAGGATATAAAACAACAAACAAAACAAACTCATTGGTACTTAGTGTGGCATTCCTTCAAGTGATGTTGGCTTGGGGTTTTGTTTTCTTTAAGCAATTTGTATTATTATATTTTAAAATATCAGTAGTAATGATAATATTTATTATTATCATTGTCAAAATTGTGATACGCCATGTCCTGTATTCACAGACAGTGCCTGTCTGAGAAGTAGCTATACACTATTCGCCATTTTGAAATGAGTGAATTCTCAAGGGAAATATAATGGAGAAATTGTAGCAAACAATGTACACACATGTGGTGTTCTCTGTGGCGGAGTGGTTAGAGTGTCGGACTTTTTTCTAGGTCAGACTCCTAATCTGAGGGTCAGCAGGTTTGATTCCCCGTGCCCCAGCTCTGCCAATTTGGATTTCCACCGCTGTGTATAACTTACAGCGTAATCAAAGGCCGGTTGCTCTCATACCATGTCTATGTGGTGTGGGAGGTTAAAAATCCCTTGGGTCGGTAAAAGTGTAGGCTTGGGCTTTCTATCAACCAGCAGTGGAATGTGGAAGACCAGTCGTCTATGACTGAAATTTCCCCTGCTTAAGCAACTAATGGAACCCCAAAATTTTTTTTTTACTTTTTGTAAATACATTATATTTTTGATTGAATTGAATTTTTTTTTTAATTATGTTTTACTTCTGGCAGTTTTGATTTCCGATAGGAAATTATTAGAGGAAAAAAGGGGGCGTGTTTTGATGCCTGTGTGGGTGCGGGTGCGGGTGCGGGGTGGGTGGGTGGGGGCTGGGTGGGGGCTGGGTGGGGGTGCATAAATGGTGGGTTGGGCCTGGTTTTATCGCACCCACGTGTCATTAAGACGTCAATAAGCAGCCTCCAGACATCGATACCCGCCTACCCCACGTTGGTGGCAGCCGACTTGGGTGTCATGGCCGCCACCACTAATCGGCCACCCCACTTGCTGGCACCCACAATGCACCAGCTACTGCCTCGATTAGTCCGATGGTTTTGAGTTTCTGTCATTTTCTGAGATAAATATATTAGGTTGATCAATATAATCTACCTTACTTTAAGGTGAAGTAACTTTTATTTTAAATGGCGAACTTTGGATATATACATGTGTATTTGAAGTGCAGACACGCTAAATTAATTTCGGCAAATATGTCAAAGCTCTGACACCATAGGTTTTTGTAGTAACATGTTCTATTCAATTGCCTCAGCATTCCCTTCTGTGTGGCGACAAATGTTTAATAAGTGCACCAGTATCTAAGTTTGAGATGGAGAATCAAATCTATATAATTGTTGTGGTTTTGAAAATTTGATCTTTTCATCGGACTACGCAACTTTAATAACAGCTCATAGAAGAAAGCCTACTAAAACAAAGGTGTACCTTCCCAATACGCGGTTCCCGAGATACCACCGACCAAGGCCCAGCTGGTCACTAAGTCAGTCTGCTGGTGAAGGTAGGGTCGGGTGGGGATGTGATGGCTGAATCGCTAAGAGTGCAGGTTTGATACTTGTTACTTACTACCTAGCATGGCACTCGACATTATTAGGATAGGGCGATAAATGGTTAGCGTGTTCCATAAGAGACCAGTGTGTCATTGAGCGACCCGTATCGTCTGTGTTCCGTGAGATACTAGTGTCTTATGAGAGAGACCAATGTGTCTTATGAAACCAGTACAAAAGCAACTTAAAGACTTGACTGGGCGCGGTAGCCGAATCGGTAGAGCACAGGCCTCGTGTGCCGAAGATCGGGAGTTCGCGAGTTCGGTTCCTAGTCGAGTCAAACCAATGACTTAAAAATTGATACTTGTCACTTCCTAGCCTGGTGCTCGGCATTATTAGGATAGGGCAAGGGCTGATTAGCTCAGTGTCAGGATAATGTGACTGAGTGGGATATCGGGTCATGGTACCCACGGCCTGATTTCCCAGTGGGGCAGCACTATAACATCGACATGAGTATGTACTGTCACAAGTCGGTAACCGTCCTGATATAACCTTAGATGTTGCTAGGACGGAAAACAACAAACAAACACAGTTAAAGACTTTTGTCAGAGTGCGCTGGCTTACTGTGTTATGTCTGTCTTCATGCTCACCTCTCCCTAGATACAACTTACCTGTTATTGCATTTCTTCCCACGAGAGGCTATTCACACCTGTCGGCTCCTCACTGAGACCCACTTACTTCAGAACCACTTCCTCAGGCTCTCTCTCAGCTCCCCCCGCCCCCCGACTCCCCCTCCAAAATAAAATAAAAATAAAAGTTTGCATGGTCCGTTGAAAGGATAAACTTTTCGAAACCAAAACATTTATTTAAATTTGATTCTAGATATCTAACTTAGATACTGGTGTATCTATTATTAAGTATTTATTGCTGCATAAATGTGAATACAAAGTCAATATTGTGAAACCTGTTACTGCTGAAGTTTATTGTGTCATTATTTGACGTGCATACCGAAATTATTTTAGCATGTTTACATTTCAAATTTCTCAAGACTTAGCCATTTAAATAACTGTTCCTTCAAACTGATGGAAGGTAGATTATAACAATGAACCGAATATACTTATTTATTTTTAAAAGGATATAAACTCAAAACCTTCAGACTATGACAACTTTAAATAACCCCTACAATCACCCACCCCCCTCCCCCCCCCCTCCCAAAAAAACAACAACCACAACCACTCACACACACAACTGTCGCTTATAGAAACTAAATAAATATTTCAAATATATTGACAGCCTCCACATTATAGTCTCCATTTCGTTCGTAGTTAGCTGGAATAATTTGGCGGTTAATGTTGTGCGAAATGTTAGTTGACTGCGGGATTGGAATTTTGTTTACCGTCTCTTCTGATCCTGTATATGTCATCAGAGTTAAATACCGTGTGAACATAAGAAAGGCTCATGGATGGGTGCGTTTCTGATTGTTTGAAAAGCAAGATCATTATCGGATTAACTATCCCGTAAACTATCTTGAATCTTTTACACCTGTCTGTGTGTCATGCTTGTTATATTATCTTGTTGTAGTCACAATAATAATTACTCAAATTGAAGTACCGTAAAAACACAATCATGCCCCCTCTATATACGTAGCGTAAATTCAGTATAACCTGTAGATGGCGGTAGTAAGTTGTAATGTAATATTTTTTTATGTTTCTCGATTTTGTTTGTTATTTTTGTTTGCTGTTTGTAATAAACTTGATTATAAAGAGACTAATCTGAGATCGCTAGGTGCTGTAGACATCGTGATAAGGCTTTATGATAGCAAATCTGTCGTGTGGAATATGAGGTGCTGTAGACATCCTGATACAGCCTTTATAAGAACGTTCTAAATCAGTCGTGGGGAATATGAGGTGCTGTAGACATCCTGATACAGCCTTTATAAGAACGTTCTAAATCAGTCGTGGGGAATATGAGGTGCTGTAGACATCCTGATACAGGCTTTATAAGAACATTCTAGATCAGTTTGGGGAATATGAGGTGCTGTAGACATCCTGATAGAGCCTTTATAAGAACATTCCAAATCAGTCTTGGGGAATATGAGGTGCTGTAGACATCCTGATAGAGCCTTTATAAGAACATTCTAAATCAGTTTGGGGAATATGAGGTGCTGTAGACATCCTGATAGAGCCTTTATAAGAACGTTCTAAATCAGTCGTGGGGAATATGAGGTGCTGTAGACATCCTGATAGAGCCTTTATAAGAACGTTCTAAATCAGTCGTGGGGAATATGAGGTGCTGTAGACATCCTGATACAGCCTTTATAAAAACGTTCTAAATCAGTCGTGGGGAATATGAGGTGCTGTAGACATCCTGATACAGCCTTTATAAGAACATTCCAAATCAGTCGTGGGGAATATGAGGTGCTGTAGACATCCTGATACAGCCTTTATAAGAACATTCCAAATCTGTCGTGGGGAATATGAGGTGCTGTAGACATCCTGATAGAGCCTTTATAAGAACGTTCTAAATCAGTCGTGGGGAATATGAGGTGCTGTAGACATCCTGATAGAGCCTTTATAAGAACATTCTAAATCAGTTTGGGAATAGAGGTGCTGTAGACATCCTGATAGAGCCTTTATAAGAACGTTCTAAATCAGTCGTGGGGAATATGAGGTGCTGTAACATCCTGATACAGCCTTATAAAAACGTTCAAATCAGTTTGGGGAATATGAGGTGCTAACACAACCAAAACACCAAACACCTAACATCCTGATACAGCTTTATAAAACACAAACTGGGAATATAGGTGCTGTAAATCCTATAAGCCTTAAAGAACGTTCTAAATCAGTCGTGAGGAATATGAGGTGCTGTAGACATCCTGATACAGCCTTTATAAGAACATTCTAAATCAGTTTGGGGAATATGAGGTGCTGTAGACATCCTGATACAGGCTTTATAAGAACATTCCAAATCAGTCTTGGGGAATATGAGGTGCTGTAGACATCCTGATACAGGCTTTATAAGAAAATTCTAAATCACTTGTGGGGAATATGAGGTGCTGTAGACATCCTGATACAGGCTTTATAAGAACGTTCTAAATCAGTCGTGAGGAATATGAGGTGCTGTAGACATCCTGATACAGCCTTTATAAGAACATTCTAAATCAGTTGTGGGGAATATGAGGTGCTGTAGACATCCTGATACAGGCTTTATAAGAACATTCCAAATCAGTCGTGGGGAATATGAGGTGCTGTAGACATCCTGATACAGGCTTTATAAGAATTCAAATCATGTGGAATATGAGGTGCTGTAGACATCCTGATACAGGCTTTATAAGAAAATTCTAAATCAGTTGTGGGGAATATGAGGTGCTGTAGACATCCTGATACAGGCTTTATAAGAAAATTCTAAATCAGTTGTGGGGAATATGAGGTGCTGTAGACATCCTGATGTAGGCTAAAATTTATGGGAGCCTTCCAAATCAATAGTTGTAGATATTACGATAGACTTATTTATACAAATCACTTTAAAATGGTGAATACACCAAGGAGTGAGAATGCGATGACTGATGTAAGATGTACGAAGAAACTTGTTGATTGATGATGGTGCTGTGGGATGTTATTCACACGATAGGTTGCTTAATGTAAGGACCGATTACTGGTAGGTTTCACTGGTTGGATCCTGACGTTCTGATAGATGGGGCTAATGTGGAAACATGTGTATAATCTGGATAGTTGAACAGGTTTTTGTGTTAAGGGGCTGTCACACTACGACGTATGGCCTTAGCATATACCGACGTATGCGATTTTCGACCAACACATCAGCATACTGAATCATACGTTACGTATACGTTGGGCATATGTCAAGTATGATTGGGTTATGGCGTCATAGGTCATCATAGGTCGGCGTAGGTCGAGCCGCTAAAAAATGTTTGCGCATGTTCAAAATTTTCAATGTATGTCGCCATATGGCTCATACGTTTGTCATATGCTCGGAGTATGTCGGTGTACGTTATGCACACATTAGGGGTATGTCGGGATAGGTTGGAACACATTAGCCGTACGTTCAGCCTGTTGGGAACGTGCAGTCCTATAGCTGACTTTAAACCCCGAGGCCGACTTGGATCCCAGAGGTTAAGTTGTATCCCAAAGTTTGATTTGGAAACCCAGAAATTGTGCTGGATCTAATAGGTTGACTTGGATCCCAACAATTAATTTGGATCTTATGAGGTTAACTTGGATCTCAGCAATTAATTTGGATCTCCGCGATTAATTTGAATCACCTACGTTAACTTGGATCCTACATTATAATTTTGATCCCTGATGTTGGATTTGGATCCCTCAGGTTTCCTGGATATCGCCAGGTTGATTCAGATCACAAAGTTTGACCTGGATCCCAGATATATATTAATTTGGGATCCCAGAAACCTGCCTTGGATCCGGACAGTTGACTTGGATCCCAGAACTTATCCTGGATCCCAGAGATCACTTTAGATCCCAGAAGTTGACTTGGGTCACATGGGCTTATTTGGATCCCAGAGGCTTATTTGGCTCCCATAAGATATTTTGGGTCCTCATTTGGATCCCAGAGGCATATTTGGATCCTAGAGGTTGCCAAGCACTCCGCAGATCGACTTTGATCCTACAGGTTGACTTGAGTCTTAAAGAGGTTAACTTGGATCCCAGAGATGTCCCTGTATCGCTGAGGTTGGCTTGGATCCAAGAGGTTCATCTGGACCCATAGATTGCCTTGGACCGAGGAGATTGACTTGGACCGAGGAGATTGACTGGAATCCTATAGGTTGACTTGAGATTAACTTGGATTCCAGAGATTTCTCTGTATCTCTGAGGTTGGCTTGGATCCAAGAGGTGCATCTGGATCCCAGAGATTGCCTTGGACCGCGGAGATTTAGTTGGATCCCATAAGTTGACATGGATCCCCGTGCCCTGGGTTCCCAACCCCTCTTGCCCTGTGCTGATTGTGGGTGGGTGGGAGGGAGGAGAGGGGGGGGGGATACTGTGCCTCGGGCCTATTTGTCAGCTGCTTCCGGCCATTACCTGTGATGCTTATATATAGAAGCGAATGGTGCTTTGGACCATCCTGAGCGCGCACCGGACGCAATAGCCGAATCGGTAGAGCGAAGGCCTCCCGTGCGGAAGGTCGGGAGTTCAATTCCCAGTCGAGTCAAACCAATGACGTACAAAATTGACACTCATCGCTTCCTAGCCAGGCGCTC
This sequence comes from Branchipolynoe longqiensis, assembly GCA_030323885.1. Lineage (NCBI taxonomy): Eukaryota > Metazoa > Annelida > Polychaeta > Phyllodocida > Polynoidae > Branchipolynoe > Branchipolynoe longqiensis. The sequence goes on along the minus strand of CM059196.1, from coordinate 37,312,044 downwards.
GGCATTATTAGGGTATGGCAAGGACCGGTTGGTGCAGTGTCAGGATAATGTGACAGTGGGATATCCGGTCATGGTGCTGGCAGCCTGGTCTCCAACTGGGGAAGCACTATGAAAAGTCGCCATGAGTGCACACTGCCACAAGTCGGTGTCCGTCCTGATATGACATTAGATGTTGTCAGGACGTAAAACTCCAACAACCAACCAAACCAAATCCTGCAAGCAGTGACCTCCGCCACTCCTCTCCCTCCACCCCCATCATGCCAACTGGGGTGGTCCCCAGAATTACCATAGAGACGCGGCCTTCTGGGGAGGGGCTGCCCGGAACCAGCGGAATGGAGCCAGCCGGCGTCAATACTGATTCCCCTCTTCGACTTACTCCCGGCATGCGTCATTGTTATTTACGATATGAGGCTCGCGTCATGATATGCAGTTAGTATAATGCAATGGCCGTGCTTAGGGCACTTTTCTTTTATTGTACCTCCCTACCCCCCCCCCCCTCACACACACATAATGATTGACACATATATCCATTAAAGTTGCATAATCCGACTAAGACGGGGTATTTTCCAACTTAAAACACTTATCATGATTTAGTCCTTTATTATACCTTGCTTCAACCCATCCATGTGAGCACACAATTTATTTCTCATGTTGTTTTTTTTCTTTTCAAATATTTCCCAAATTAGATAATTTATCATATATAGAGTGGGTTAATAAGGTAACACTGTATCAGGATAATGTGACTGTGTGGGATATCGGGTCATGGCGCCGGTGGCCTGGTCTCCCAGTGGGACAGCACCATAAAGTCACCATGAATGCACACTGTTACAAGTCAGTACCCGTCCTGATGTGACCTTACATATTGCTAGGACATAAACCCAAACAAACAAACATTTGCAACGCACACAGCAACACATCCCCAAGTTCACACACAGGACACACGACCGGACGCGGTGGCTGAATCGGTAAAGCGCAGGCCTGCCGTTCAATTCACAGTCGAGTCAAACCAATGACTTACAAGATTGGTACGTGTCACTTCCTAGCCAGGCGCTCAGCATTATTAGGATAGGGCAAGGACTGATTAGGCAAGGATAATGTGACTGAGTGGGATATTTGGTCATGGTGCTGGCAGCCTCGTCTCTCAGTGGGGGCAGCACTATAAAGTCGCCATTCACAATTCAGTACCTGTCCTCAGATGTTGCTAGGATGTAAAACCAAAACAAACAAGCATTTACCAACCACACACACACCAACACACACACGCACATCTCCAGTCCTACAAGCTCACACACAGGACACACAGACGCGTGCCCCCACACACAATACGCACACAACACACACACACAAACAACACACACACAAACAACACACACACAAACAACGCACACACACACACAAACAACACACACACACACACACTTAAACGCAGAATCAGCGGCACCATCCCGGCCTGTGGCACGGCCCCATTACGGCAGGTGTCGCCCCGCCCGTGTTACCACCCCATTACGGCAGGTGTCGCCCCGGTCGTGGTCGCGTCGTGGTGTATGGTAATGGGCCGGTATCGCGGTTTTAAATCTCCGCTGGTTTAAAACCTACACCTTTGCTCTGCGCATGCATTGATCAACATCAAACGGCGCTTTCAAACTGCAGTGTGTCGCGGTTTTAAAAGTCCACTGGTTTAAAACCTACACATTCGCCCTGCAAGTTTTTATCATTATGGGGGGGGGGTATTTTAATTATTGTTTTATAAGGAAAATTATGAAGAGTGGGACGAGTCGAACGCTCAGCAGCTGCTTATATAGGCCGGCGCAGGACCGAAGCACATGACGCAGCACACGGAGCAATAATTCAAGCAATAACATAGCAATGACAATATTAAATAATAAGCAAAGTGTATTTTCCACTGCCAATAGACGTATAACGTTTTATACGCCCTATATTTTCTGATATCGTTGTTTGCGCCTTTTGGCTTCAGCCGAGTCCTCAATACTTTATCAGGAGTTCCACATTCTCTGTGTGGGCCTGAAATCTTATCAGGCAAGGAGACTGTTCGGGCGTCATTGTAGTGACAACATAAACGGTCTTAATCTTAACATAAACTGTCTTACTCGACGGTCTTAATCTGACAGAAATGCTGTCATTGTAGTGAATATTTGACAACATAAACTGTCTTAATCTTAACTTAAACTTTCTTACTCGATGGTCTTAATCTGGTGGAAATGCCATTCGATTTTGAAGCATGCGCAGGGCGAAAGTGTAGGTTTTAAACCAGCCGAGATTTGAAACAGCGACACCGGCATTAGGGTCACGTTATGGTAATTTGGACGGTTAGGCAGGCATCTTATCGAACCCCACAGACCTCGGCCTACCCCCCCCCCCCCCCCCATCACCCACCGCGCCCACACACTGCCCGGTCTCTGAAGTGTGGTTGATGGCTGAAGTGTGGTTGATGGCCGAAGGAAGTCTGCTGTTCAGCTGTAAATTACATATTTAATTTTAATTTTTTTTATATATGCTCATCCAAAAGAAATTTATACCCCTATCACAAAAAAATACCCCACAAAAAAAGTCACACCGGAAATTAACCAAAAACATAACACAAAACGAAGCAAAACTGAGGGCATATGACGACGGGTAGTGACAGTGCACACCGATGGGCCGGGGGTGGATGTCGTGCTGCGCACTCTGCTACCATGTCTACGGCACCGTGGTCGGATACCTTACTCAGTTAGATTATCATCATATTGAGCCAGGCAGTCCTTGCCCTCTCAGGCCCTATCCCCTCACCCCCCCCCCCCTGAACCTCTCCTCTACGTCTCCCCACTCCCTCACCCCCCTTTTCTGTTGAAAGACCTTTGACTGAAGAGTTTAATTATGTATATGTATATTATAAAGATATTGTATTTGAATAAATAAAGAATAACATAATTAATATCTAGTAATATAAAGAGTCAGCAACCATATCTCCATGGGGCAGTATCTTGACCCGGAGACCAGTGAGTCCCTGCGGTGTATTGAACAGTTCAGAGAGCAGCTCCTTCATTTCCGGTGTGAGTCACGTGACGCAGAATGCAAAGCAGCTGCCCGCCCCCCCCCCCCCCCACCGGTAACGTTGAGCAGCTCGCTGAATGAATCATGCGAGCCCCTATCATCTGCTCGTGGCCATAAAGTATGAACTCAGACCGCAACTCATTATTAAATTTGGTAGGGAAATGGTTTGTTTGTTTGTTGTTGTTTTTCATCCTAGCAACATCTAAGGTCATATCAGGACGGGTACCGACTTGTGACAGTGCGCACTCATGGCGACTTTATAGTGCTGTCCCACTGGGAAATCAGGCCGCCAGCACCATGACCGGATATCCCACTCAGTCACATTATCCTGACACTGAGCCACCAAGTCCTTGCACTACCCTAATAATGCCGAGCGCCTGCCTAGGAAGCGACAAGTATCAATTTTTAAGTCATTGGTTTGACTCGACTAGGGTTCGAACCCACGATCTACCAGCACTGGAGATGGATGCCCTAACTCATTCGGCCATCCCGCCTGGTCGTAGGGAAGTGGTTTTTACCGACAAATAATTATCCAATTCTAACTTGAAAAATGTTTTCCTGTTGATTTTATTGATCATATACCATGTGTGATTTTACCACAGTTGTATCGTTCTTTTGGCCAACATTTCTGTGCTCTATTTTACCTGTTTGAAATGTAGTTTTTTACTCAGATGTTATAAATAGCTGCTAACATTGGAGATATTTGAAATGCAAAACATGTCAAGTTCTGACTCCATAGGATCCAGCAGTAATATGTTTTGATTGATTTGGCTTCGTGTTCCCTTCTGCCTCAATAAATGCTTTATAAGTGCGTCAGATATGTAAAATCTAATGTAGATGATTGTTTTGGTTTTGAAAAGTTGATGTGTCCATCTGACTATGCAGCTTTAACGGAAGTTAAATCTGACATTATTTGTTGTCTTCTTTGTCATCCGACAATGTGAGTTACCATTCCTAGCAGTTGGGAAAGGTTGGGAGAGAGGTCCTGTGTTTGTGTTGGGTGGGTGGGGGTGGGTGAGGGATTGGTGGAGAGGTGGGGGGGGGGGGCGCACTAGACGACTTAGGCTCCCTAATGCAAGCAACCTGTGCCTGCCTCCATGTGGTGTGAGGTAGTTCTTTACCTTGTAAAGTAACCAATGAGTGCTGGCTGACCCCATTCCACAGAGGTCTGGTTCTTCCACCCTGCACCAGGCGCGGTAGCAGAATCAGTAGAGCGCCGGCCTCGCGTGCGGGAGATCGCGAGTTCGATTCCCGGTCGAGTCAAACCAATACCTTATCAAATTGATACTGCTAAGATCATATCAGGACGGGTACCGACTTGTGACAGTGCACACTCATGGCAACTTTATAGTGCTGGCCCACTGGGCAGACCAGGCCGCTAGCACCATGACCTGATATCCCACTCAGTCACATTATCTTGACACTGAGCCAACCAGTCCTTTCCCTAGCCTAATAATGCCGAGCGCCTGGCTAGGAAGCGACAAGTATCAATTTTGTAAGTCACCTAAAGTAAAGTACAATATAACCTCTCTAACCAACTGCCTCCACAAATCGACCACTTCCCTATATCGATCGCTTCATTTGCGTCCCAAACGATCACCCATATAATGCCATCATACCGATCCTTAAACCAACCACCTCCCTAGATTATATATATATATTGACCTCAAATATGCGGCAGGTGCTGAAACCCATCGGATTGTGCAGCTTTAATCTGATTGCTTGCATAGCGTCTGTGTACACAGCGTTCCCTCCATCAGGGACTGCGTCCTGAGTGCAATGGCCGGTACTTGTACTACTAAATGCAGCAGTCGCATCTCAGTACAGCCACTTGCAGCTACACTGGTCCCGCCTTCCCATTGCCATCCCACAGAGCTGTTTGTGTCTATGTGGAGCGGGGGGGGGGGAGTAGCATGTGTGGCCCTGAGGGTGCTGCTCGCCAGACCCAATGGTGTCTTTGGAGCAGCTCACACATTACTATCGATATCAATCTGCTCGCTATGCATTACCTACTGATCCCCCTGAGCCCTAGCCGTATCACCACTTGCACATCAGTGTGGGACCTGCAGAACACTCACATGGATCGTACTCATATGTCACGTGTACATACTTTACAGGTCCGCTTATCCGAAATTCTGAATTCCGAAAAGTTCCGAAAAGTGTTTTTCTTTTTAATAAGACTGATATGTCATGGCCCACACACTGGACAGCCCAGGGCAAACCACCCATCTCACACGGCTAACTGTGGAAAATGGTATGCGCCAGCGCTAACCGGGACCGTAGCCTAGGCTAAGCTACCCCAGTTTCAAATCAGGTTTAACTGCTAGCCGGGGCGTTAGTGTGCCTGTATGGTCTCAATCTATTGAATGCTATCATATTTAACAGAATTACATAGGCAAATCGTGAAATTTCATTAAATTAACCCTAAAATCGAAGCGAGATTAACGCTGATGCCGTACCGGCGGCGATATTAATATTTTCGAATCGACGAATGTAAAGTAAACAAACCGCCTCCTCTGCAGCGACGCCGATATCCATAGTGTCTCGGTCAACTAAATATGGCCGCCGCCGAATCGGCGGCTATATTTTAGCCGAAATCTATTAAATGCTATCATATTTAACAGAATTACATACACCATAAGTGAAATTTAATCAAATTAACCCTAAATTCGAAGCAATATTAAAGCCGCCGCCGCATTGGTGGCGTTATTCATATCGTCGACTGGAGGGAATTCCCAAATCTATAAATAAACTCACGGTCAGCTATCCGCACCGGCTAAAACATTGGCGCATACCAACCACCCCCACCCAAAACACACCACCAACACCAACCCCCAGGGCGGGATAACCGGAAATAACCAGATAACATATTGTAGTAGTATCCAACAACAATATAAATCAAAGCAAATTCAAACAAACATAACTCAACCACCTATTACGTACAGGCCTATGGACATGTAAATAAAATAGGCTAGTATAGAATTAAGTAGAAAAAAATGGAAAATTCTTCCCAAGAAAACCCCTAAACACTAACATAGAACCTTAAGAAAACAACTAACATAATAATAAGAATAGAACAAAAATACAATCCCAAGAGGGCCCCAAAAAAACCCTAACAGAGGCTACTAAATGTACCAACAGACTATCTATCTGCTACTGAAATGCAGACAATCAAATAACTTATCAGCAGCTACTGTTTGATAAGACAACACCAACACTACAGCTGGCCAGCATTGAAAACAAGCCTGGGTACCCGGGCTTACATGCTATGGACAGTATAAATACAGCCTCAATAAAAATTTAAAAAATTTTAATAAAACAAAACTTTATTGATACCACTTAGTGTGAATATTCATGTTTCCACTGTAAAAAATATTAATGTGTTTTATTATTATTTTTACCAAATGTTTTTTTTGTTGGAAATAAAATGTACCAGAGTATTTATGGTCTATAATTATCCCATTGTTTAATGTATCAGCTTATTACTCTGTAAACCAGTATTTGTAGTCTTTATTTATAGAATATGGTGTGAATATTCATAAGTCTTTGCTGCAGCATCAATGTTTTAGTGCTACCTTTATTCTGAAATCCAAAAAATTCTGAATTCCGAAATGCAAGTGGCCCCATAGATTTCGGATAAGGGGATGTGGACCTGTGTGTGAAAATTTGAGTGTCCCGAAGGGCCTATAGGCGTTAACGGCCAGACGCAGCTGGCATACAGTGCCTAGAGCCCCTCACAGGTGGTGCCAGTGTGGCCCATGACATACTACACAGAGTCAGATAGATAGCATACAGTGCTATACTATTACATAGGGAACTGGAGATAGGTAGTGTCCTTGTTTATATTCCCATAATGGATTATAGAGCACATACATATTTATATATATATGGAGGCCTATATATGTATATTTTACCTCAGTCTTTAGCCTCCAGGTTACTCATAGCCCAGGGAGAGGGAAACACATTTGAGTCAAGCAATTAGCATATGTAGCATATATATATATGTGATGTAAACGTATTATGCGAGTATAAAGATACGTAAGGGTATATTAATTATTATTGTTATCCTCTTTAAGATACGACACTCTACCGGTGGCGCCATCTCGCCCACCTCACCTCCCCCGGATGTTGACCAGTGTCAGTCGCACCGGAGGATTTGTTCTGACTGCGTCTCTGTTTGAGGAATAAAAGGAGTAACCCCAGGTCAACCGAGGTCAAAATAGGAAATGAGACCTGTCGCTACCCAGCTGGGTAGTATGTGATGCCCCTCGGGAGGTGGGGTGCAGGGGAGCAGGGCTAGCAGTAGGTGGAACAGTTCACTCTAGGAACTGTTCCTGCTAACATGCTGCCACCTGTTTCTGCTTATTAGCAAAGGCGGTCAGTGTAGTCGCTACCACCACCTGTTGCAGTGAAGCTCATCACAGACTACAACATATATATACATTTTCAGAGCATGTGGAATGTGATGTCATCATCGCCCGTCAGGTACTTTATCAGGAACCAAAGGGAACTGACCATAATAGCATTTCTTGACTACCTTAGTTGACGGTCGGCATTAGGAGGATCGGACAAGGATTGGTTTTGTTTGTTTGTTTGTTGTTGTTTTACGTCCTAGCAACAGCTAAGGTCATATCAGGACGGGGCAAGGATTGGTTGGTTCAGTATCAGGATAATGTGACTTAGTATTGGTTGGTTCAATATCAGGATAATGTGACTTAGTGGGATATCGGGTCATAGTGTTGGTGGAATGGTACAACAGTGGGTCAGCACTATATCGCCACGATGATTGTGAACAGCCAGAAGTGCTTACATATTTTTATGTATTCATTTATTTTATTTTGTTGGTGCTAAATCGCTACACCCCAATCAAGTCACTCTCACACACAATCACTCACACACACACACACACATGTATATGCGCGCGCGCTCTCACGGGCCCACGATGATGGCCATTGCGTGATCTGGCGGCCTGCACGCGACTGTGCCGTTAGCACGCACGTGAAGAGCAGCACGGAGCCCGGGGCACACTCGTACTGTCACGCTCAGTGGCCGCATTCCCACAGGTCAGCCAGTAGCCGCTGGAAGTAGGCCTCGCCGGCCGGCCTGTCAGAAGTAGACCGGAAGTAACCCTCAACTGTAGGCCTGCCGGAAGTAGGCCTCAACAGCCGGAAGTAGTCCTCAACGGTAGGCCTGCCGGAAGTAGGCCGGAAGTAGGCCTCAGCAGCCCGAAGTATGCCTCAACTGTAGGCCTGTCGGAAGTAGGCCTCAGCAGCCGGAAGTAGGCCTAAATAGCCGGAAGTAGGCCTCAATAGCCGGAAGTAGGCCTCAATAGCCGGAAGTAGGCCTCAATAGCCGGAAGTAGGCCTCAATAGCCGGAAGTAGGCCTCAATAGCTGAAAGTAGGCCTCAACAGCCGGAAGTAGACCTCAACTGTAGGCCTGTCGGCTGCATAATGAGCTGCTACTCACAACATTAGTTCTTCCCACTGACATCAGAGGGCGGGTTGGTAACGGAAATACCATATAAAATTGTTCCTACAGAGCATCCTGTACAGTGAGCTGTTACCCACAACATTAGTTTTTCCCATTGACATCAGAGGGCAGGTTGGTGGTGGACATCTTATATATAAAGCTTTCCCCACAGGCTACACTGCACAGTGAGTTGCGCAAGCAGCAACCATGTGGGTCTGTGTAGCAGGTTGTAAGTGAGTCAGGGTGGCGGGTCACTAGTAGGTGAACAAGAGCTGTAGCAATAAAGCTCAACCTTATCACTGTCAATCTTGCGTGACTTGTCTTTCCTTTCTTTTTTTTATGAGTTGTTTATGGGACTTTATAGGTGCAGACTGGCAGACTGTTGCCAGGATCCGCCTGAATAGTAGTGAGTAGAAGAGTTGTTGAGACGGCTTTTCAAGAGGGCAGCTTGGTTAAAATCGTTTATTCCTCTTGGCACCCAAGAAAACCCCAATGAAAGGCACCCACATATTTGTAATACGGGAGTTTTGCTATTGTTTAATTTTCCCGTTCTTTTGCCAACGTCCTACAAACAGTGTGGCTTTACATCCAGATCATAATGTTTCAGTGTATTTTTAGTTGCCCATTTGTCTAGTTTGTCTAGTTTGGCTCGTTTGTCTAGCATTATCACTGGGATAAATCAGGCACGGATTTGGTTGGCTCAGTGTCGTGATAACCTGACTGAGTGTGATATTGTGGCACCGGAAGCGACATACACTGATGCAGTACTACTAACCTGCAGTGAGTGCATTATTGTCAGGACAAGGCCTGATATGACCTCAGATGTTGCTAGGGTGTAAAACTGGAACGCTGCATATATTCATGTTACAGAGTGGTCGTGTGTCGTGTGTCCTTGTGAGACAAACTAACACTACCGCCTGACGTGGTCTGTGAGTTGTCCGAGCCGTGGTCACGTGGGGTGTGGTCACGTGGGGTGTGGTCACGTGGGGTGTGGTCACGTGGTGTGATCACGTGGTGTGTGGACACGTAGTACCCGGTAGGGCGGCATTTCGGTGAACGCTTACCTGGCGGGAAGCCAGAAGGCGTTCCTCTATTCGGAAATTGTTCGATTCTGCACATCTATAAATAACGGGCTCACACCCGGACATCACGCCCACACCCCGCCCACACCCCGCCCACACCCCGCCCACACCACACCCCGCCCATATATATGTATGTGTGTGTTATATGCGGGGATGAGTCACTGATCATACTCATACCATGTCTCTTTCTCCTCCCCCTCTGTGCTCTGCCGTCCACTCCCCTCCCCTCCCCGCCCTTCCCCCCCCTCCCCCCTCCCTCCTCCCCCCCTCACCTCCCTCCCCTCCCTTCCCCCCCCCCCCTCCCCTCCCTCTCTCCCCCTCCCCCTCCCCTCCCTCCCCTCCCCTCCCCTCCCCTCCCCTCCCCTCCCTCCCCTCCCCTCCCTCCCCTCCCTCGCCCCGTCTGCTCCCGTCTGCTCTCCTCTCCCTCTCCTCTCCCCTCCCCTCTCCTCTCCTCACCCCTCCCCTCCCCTCCCCTCCTCCCCTCCGCTCCCCCCATCTGCTCCCCCTCTGCTCCCTTCCCCTCTGCGCCTCCTCTCCCCTCCCCTCCCCTCCCCTCTCCTGCACCCCTCCCCCTCCCCTCCCCCCTCCCCCCATCCCTCTCCTCTGCTCCCCTCCCCTCCCCTCCCATCCTCCCCTCTGCGCCTCCTCTATCCTCCTTTCCCCTCATCCCCTCCCATCCATCTTCCCCTTTCCCTCTTCCCTACTCCTACCACCCCCTCCCTTCCCCTTTTATTTTAGATTACTAAGTGCAAACGGAGAAGACTAATTTTGGCAAGCGCGTAGCAACTTTGACACCATAGCTTTCAGCAGTGACAAGTTCTGTTAGAAATTGACTTATTAGTTTTCCATTCTATGCAGCAACACTTTTTTTTTTAAAGTATACCAATATCTAAGTTGGATATGTAGACTTAGATGTAGATACAATAAAACCTCTCTAACCGACCACCTCCACAGGTCGACCACACCCATATATCGATCGCTTTATTTTTATTTTATATTTTTTTATTGACGAGGTATTTACTCTGCCCATAACGTATAAGCTCCTGCCAGGGTGCTTGTTTTCAACTATTTAGGTTGGAAATGGTCGCACATACAATACCATTGTAACGATTAAAAAAAACACTCCCTAAACAGACCACCTCCCTAAATGGGCCCTTTAAAGTCGGTTCCATGGTCGGTCGATTTAGAGAGGTTTTACTGTAATTGTTTTTGGTTTCTAAAATGTGATGCTTTCATCGGACTATGTAGAGGGTTCCCACTCGGGTTGGATGGGGGGTGTGTGTGGGTAGGGATGTGTGGTTTGGGTAGGTGAGGATGTGTGGTGTGTGGGTGGGTGGGGATGTGGGGTGTGGGTGGGTGGGATGTGTGGTGTGTGGGTGGGTGGGGATGTGTGTGGTGTGGGGATGTGGGTTGTGGGTGGGTAGGGATGTGGGGTGTGGGTGGGTGGGGATATGTGGTGTGTGGGTGGTGTGGGGATGTGTGGTGTTGTGTGGGTGTGGGGATGTGGGTGGTGGGTGTGGGTGGTGTGTGGTGGGTGGGTGGGTGTGTGGGGTGTGGGTTGGGATGTGTGTGGTGTGGGATGTGGTTGTGGGTGGGTAGGGATGTGGGTGTGGGGTGGGTGGGGATGGTGTGGTGTGGGTGGGTGTGGTGTGTGGGTGAGTGGTGTGGGTGTGTGGGTGGGGATGTGTGGTGTGGGTGAGTAGGATGTGGGGTGTGGGTGGGTGGGGATGGTGGGTGTGGGTGGGTAGGGATGTGTGGTGTGGTGTGGTGGGATGTGTGTGTGGGTGGGTGGGGATGTGTGGTGTGTGGGTGAGTAGGATGTGGGGTGTGGATGGGTGGATGTGGTGTGTGGGTGGTGGGTGTGTGGGGGTGGGTGGGTAGGGATGTGGGGTGCGGGTGGGTGGGGATGTGTGGTGTGGGTGGGTAGGGATGTGGGGTGTGGGTGGGTGGGGATGTGGGGTGTGGGTGCGTAGGGGTGTGGGTGGGTGGGGATGTGTGGTGTGGGTGGGAAGGGATGTGTGGTGTGGGTGGGTAGGGATGTGGGGTGTGGGTGGGTGGGGATGTGGGGTGTGTGGATGGGATGTGTGTGTGTGGGGGGGGGGAGGGGCTGGTGCTCCGGAGTAGGGCTAGGTTCACATGGGTTCAATTTTCCCCGACCGTTGGAGAATTGGGACAGTGCTGCCCCCATTCGGCATTCTCCCCCATCATCGATCAGACATTCTTTTGTTCGGTTTCTTCTTTTTTCTCTTTTTTTTTTTTTACAAACAAACCATCTACCTTTCCCACCAAAGTAACCATCTAAAGAAAAATCGCTAAATTAGCCCAAGTTTATCAAAACTCATATTTATATTACAGTAAAACAAGCAGCCCCACGGGAGCTTATACGTTATGGGCAGAATAAATAACTTGTCACACAAAAAAAACACCCTAAAAAAAAGATTCGTAGCGCATCCATCTTCGGATATTGAATTTGAGCGAATATGATAACCGGAAGTGGAACAATAATGGGTTTATGTGGGGGGGGGGGGGGGGAGGGGCTATCATAATCCCATTCTTACTGGAAGCAATAAAATATAACAGACCCAGGTTTCTGCTCCTAAATATCGAGTACCCGTGTATGTGCTTATGTTAACTAATCACGTTAGAACTTCCGGTTCCGACATGCATCAGGATGATATCGGCTGCCCTCGTTCCTACTTCCGGGATGTGGACAGATTGGCAATATCCTTGATCCGGTGTGGGTGGGTGTGGGTGGGTGTGGGTGGGTGTGGGTGTGGGTGGGTGTGGGTGGGTGTGTTGATGGGGTGCTTGGTTGTGGATTAAAGGACCTCTGCCGCGATCACACGTGTGCCATCTAGTGTGTTTTTATTGTATTAATATTTGAATATTTATATTTATATTGTATTAAGATTTGAATCAAATTGGATTACTGTTGCCCAGCGGTGAAAACAAATGTTAACACAATTATCCGTTATGATCAGAGTAAATAAATTCAACACACATACACCAAACAAATAAATAAAATAAAGTTGTTATCATATTTGAATATTAATATTTATATTGTATTAAGATTTGAATCAAAGTGGACTAGTGTTTCCGGGCGGTGAAAACACATTTATCCGTTATGATCAGGGTAAATAAATTCATCACACATACACACACAAAAAAAAGAAAAGATTCTGTACTAATATCTGGAGATTTGTGAATTTGTCTGAACCTACTTAGTGGCAGCCTATGTGGCGGCAGCAGGTTTCCTCCAAAGAAATATGTCAGAATGACCATATGTTTGACGTCCAATAGCCGATGATAAAAATGAATGTGCTCTAGAGGCGTCATTAAATAAAACAAACGTAAGTTTTTTTAATCTACTTAGTTAGTAACTTTCAGTATTTCTCAAGATGCACTGATTGTCACTAGGTAGCGCTGCGGGCAAGTCCTCGTGTTGGGTGGGTGGGGGGCGGCGGGCCTGTATCACACTAAAAATACAATTAAATCTTTTCACAAGAGCATGTGCAGTGAACAGACACTCACAACTTTAGTTCTTGCCACTGCACCGGGCGCGCTGGCCAAATTGGTAGAGCGCAGGCTTCCCATGCAGAAGGTAGGGAATTTGAATCAGAGCCGAGTCAAACCAATGGCGTACAAAATTGATACTTGTCACTACCTAGCCTGGCGCTAGGTAGTGACTTATCAGGATAATGTGACTGTGTGGGATATCGGGTCATGATACCAGCAGCCTGGTCTCCCAGTGGGGCAGCACTATAAAGGTGTCATGAGTGTGCACTGACCCAAGTCAGTACCCATCCTGATGTGACCTTAGATGTTGTTAGGATGTAAACCAACAAGAACAAACAAACAAACAATCTTTCCACTGCCATCAGAGGGTGAGTGAGTTCCTGGTGGGAATCTTCCAGAAGACATTTTCCACGGACCATCCTGTGTAGTGAGTAGCTACCCACAGTAGTTCTGCTACCGCCGTCAGAGGGCGGGTTGGTGATGGAAATCGTCTATTAGATAGCTAGGGGCAGTCAATAGTGACTTCGGTCTTTCTCCCCCTTTTTTTTTTGTAGGAGTAGGAGTGTTTTAGTGAACTCAAACATCGGCTTGGAGAGTTTGGTTCCGGTGTAGCAGGAAATCGCAAACCCTGTAAATCGCAAACCCCCACTTGTGATTTCCTAGGAAATCGCAAACCCCCATGCCATATATGGGCATGGGGGGTTTGCGATTTCCTAGGAAATCGCATATCCCCCCTGGAGATCGCAAACCCCCCATTCTGAGTGTTAGCCTTACCATGATCTGGTAAGGCTAACACTGGCACTGACACTCAGAATATCCCAACTTTCACTATTATCTCTGTTTTTAATACTTTCAGATAAAATTGCTCTTAGGTTAAATTAAATACCTCAGATCTTCCTCTTCAATCGCGCATTGAGATATTTTTAATCGATTCGATGAAAGTTTTTTTATTTATTTTACAAAAATAAATGCTCCCCATAGACATAGCATTGCCGCAGCACACATCACGGCGTATTTTACCCTACTGCTAATATCTCCGCCGTTACGGCGGTAGCCTTAATAACGCTTCGAATTTAGGGTTAATTTAATGAAATTTCACGATTTGAGTATGTAATTCTGTTAAATATGGTCGCATTGAATAGATTTGGCCCGAATCAGTCCCAAAACACAGGGGGGTTTGCGATTTCCAGGGGGGGTTTGTGATTTCCTAGTAAATCGCAAACCCCGGGGTGTGCAATTTCCAGGGGTTTGCGATTTACTGCCACACCGGCCCACAAATGTGATTGGAGAGATGAGTTCCGCCCCAAGAATTAACCCGGAAGTTAATTTCTGTACGTCAGTGTTTGGTCACTGAGAGGCCACCACCCTATATTGGTACACCATGCGCCTACTTCAAGCTGCATAGTCTGATGAAGCATCAAGTTTTCAAAACCAAAATAATGATATAGATTTGACTCTACATATATAACTTAGATAATGATGCACATATTAAGCATTTATTGCCACATAGCAGAGAACACTGAGACAATTTGATAGAACCTGTTACTGTTGAAGCCTATGGTCTCAGAGTTTTGGCGTGCTTGCCAAAACTATGTTTGCATGTTTGAATTTCAAATATCTCAAAACTTGTCATTTTAAAATCAAAGTTACTTTAACCTGAAATAAGGTAGAATATAACGATCAATTTAATATATTTATCTCAGAAAAATGACCAAAATGCAAAACCATCAGACTATGCAACTTTAACCTTCCTGCTGACCAGTCACATGGTTACAAGTATTCCCAGTTATCGCCCGGTGGTCCCTGTGGGGGGGGGGGGGGGAGGCTGAAGCTGCAACCTGGCATACTTAAAGTTGCATAGTCAGATGAAAACATGAAATTTTCAAAACCAAAGCAATTTTCTCAATTTCATTCTACATATCTAACTTAGCCATTGATGCACTTATTAAGCATTTGTCGCCACATAGAGGGGATTACTGAGGCAATTTAATCTAACCTATTTCTGCAGAAGCCTGTGGTGTCAGAGTTTTGGCGTGCTTGCCAAAACTAATTTGACTTGTTTGCACTTCAAATATCTCAATAGTTAGCCATGTAAAATAAAAGTTACTTCAAACTAAAGTAAGATAGATTATGATGATCAATCTTATATATTTATCTCAGAAAATGACAAAAATTCAAAACCATCGGACTGTGCAACTTTAAACACCCGCTTGTGGGGTGAAATAACCTGTATTTCATTACAGACCCAACACTTTAAACTTGCATAGTCCGATGGTTTGATTTTCTTATATTTGTTAAAGATAAATATATTCGGCTGATCGTTATGACCTTCTTTTTTTGTTTCCTTTACTTTGAAGTAACTTTGATTGTGAAGAGCTTAGTATGAAGTAATTTTGATTACAAAGAACTAACTTTTGGAGATATTTAAAGTAAAAGCAATTCTGACGGTATCGGTTTCAGCAATAACAATCAGATTCCAATTCACGTAATACGCCCTTCTACGCAGCACCAGTGTCTAAGTTGGAAAATGACCAGACGGGATGGCTGAATGAGTTAGAGCGTCCGTCTCCCATGTTGGTAGGTCGTGGGTTCGAACCCTGGTCGTGTCAAACCAATGACTTAAAAATGTATACTTGTCGCTTCCTAGCCTGGCGCTCGGCATTATTAGAACAGGACAAGGACTGGCTAGCTCAGTGTCAGGATAATGTGACTGAGTGGGATATCAGGGGTCATGGTGCTGGTGGCCTGGTCTTCCAGTGGGGCAGCACCATAAAGTCGCCATGAGTGTGCACTGTCACAAGTTGGTACGCGTCCTGATATGACCTTAGATGTTGCTAGGACGTAAAACAACAAACAAACAAACTAAGTTGGAAAATGTTGGATCAAACAGAAAAGTGTTTTTTTTTTCGGAAAATGTGATGCTTTCATCGGACTGCTAATTTAAGCTCAATTTTAATCCATAATCATATGCTACCTGCATATCTGATTTGGGAGGGTTCTTTCCCTACAAAGTGTTCCTGAATTAGCTTGCAGTAAAATTGTGCAAACAGCTATTTTACATTAAATAAGTCCCTGTTGATATTAAATCATACATCACATATCGCATGCTAAACCCGTCCTGATATGACCTTAGATGTTGCTAGGACGTAAAACAACAAACAAACCACACAAAAAAGCATGCTAAGCTGTTCATTCCTTAAATCACAATAGTATACGTAACGATATAATGCAATAAACATTAGCCCGTTTATATTCGCATAATGCACTGTGTAGTTTTTATTTATTTTAGAATGTTTTTGTTTTTGTTGTGTTTGTTTTTTTGTGGGGCGTTGGAGGGAGGGGGGGCACGACGTACCTAGTCTCTTAGCTACTCACAATCCAAGGATATCTGTATTATACAGTAAAACCTCTCTATACCGACCCCTCCACAGATCGACCACTCCACAGATCGACCACTCCCCTATATCGATCGCTTTATATGGGTCCCAACAATACCATTGTGATGATATTCTAACTCTCTAAACCGACCACCTCCCCAAATGGACCACTTAAAGTCGGTCCCATTGTCAGTCGTTTTAGAGAGGTTTTACATATATATATACAGTAGTACCTGACTTTACCGGACAACTAAGCTTACCTCTGCAACTGGGTCAATGTTGTCTTGACAGAACAGGTGTACTGTGATCGGACATACGGTCGAATGAAAACGAATTAATAATTCGTACAATTATTTTAAATTGTCTGCACATGGCAAGGGGTTTGCTGGTGCCAATGGTCGCTGAAGACAGGTGCTACCGTAGTGTGGATTGGCCGTCAGATGGAACCACAGGTGTTGCGCAGTCATTCCTCCAGGGCGACAACTAGTTTATTTGTTGTTTTATGACCTAGCAACATCTAAGGTCATATCAGGATGGGTACCAACTTGTGAGAGTGCACACTCATGGCAACTTTATAGTGCTGCTGCACTGGGAGACCAGGCTGCCAGTACCATGACCCAATAGCCCAGTCACATTATCCTGATACTGTGCTAACCAGTCCTTGTCCTATCCTACTAATGCCGGGCACCAGGCTAGGTAGCGACAAGTATACATTTTGTAAGTCATTGGTTTGACTCGGCTCGGACTCGAGCGGCGGGGAATGGAAGCGATGGCCTGGTGACCCACATTGGTGCCAGCCGGCGCTGGTCGTTGACTACAGGGTCCACCCTGGAAGACACCAGACATGTTCGTCCTGATATGACCTTATATGTTGCCAGGACGTAAAACTCCAACAACCAACCAACCAGCCGAGGGTGGTGGGAGCAGCAGAGAGGGGGTGGCCTCCGTGGTGTTGACAGTTCCCACTACGTGGCGCCACTGTACTCGCCTGCGTTAATAGGGGGAAAGCTCTCCGCGAGGTGGTAGTGTAAGTGTGCGAGGCGTGGGTTGGGGTGGGGGCAGTGTGGGTTCCGCCGAACCTCTGTGATTAATCACCGCGTACACAGGTGTAAGCGGGAACTTTTCCCGTCTAGTGTAGAGAATAGATAGATACTAGAGAAGTGTAGTTTGTATATGTTCGATATGTACATAGATATACTCACAGGTGGGCACATATATGACTACACACAAACACACATGCTCACATACACACATGCACACTACACACAGAATGTCATATATGCACACCCACAGCTATTCATACCCACATACACACATGGGACACCACACACACCACATACACGCTCACCACCAAATACAATATACAACATCGAGAAAACCACATACAATATACAACACCAACAAAGCCATATACAATATACAAAATACATACCCACATAACCACATGCAACACACCACCAAATACAATATACAACACCAAAAAAAACATATACAATATACAACACAAACAAAGCCACACGCAATACACAACAATGACAAAGCTGCACACATAATACACAATGCCATAATACACAATAACAATAAACCCCACACTACACACTACCAACAAACACACAGTACACACTACCGACAAACACACATTACACACTACCGACAAACCCGCACTACACACTACCGACAAACCCACACACAATACACAGCACAAGCAGCACACACAACACACAAAGTACACGCTGGAAATAACACAATACAGTACACGCTCACAGACAGATCATACAGAATACACACCACACACACAATGCACATCAAAGAGACCACACACACAATGCCAGTGGATCGTGACTAGGATGGAATGGCCCCGAACGTTCAGTAAGGGAAGCTTGATCTCGTGCCATAAAGTGGATTGGCATGTATTTTATGTATATATATATACTATAATTGTGTATATGAGTGTACAGGTACGGGAGTTGGGCACAAGGGTGAGTGTTTCTGGATCTTCGCGTGATCCACATATTTTGGGAGGAGGCACCACTTGACAACCACAGTTATCATCACACAGTCAGACACGGATATAGTCGCATACATAGTGACACATACATCACAGCTACAAACACAGTCAGAACCACAGACGTAGTCACATACATAGTGACACATAAATCACAGCTACAAACACAGTCAGAACCACAGACAGTCACATACATAGTGACACATATATCACAGCTACAAACACAGTCACACACGGACATAGTCACATACATAATGACACATATATCACAGCTACAAACACAGTCAGAACCACGGACATAGTCACATACATAGTGACACGTAAATCACAGCTACAAACACAGTCAGAACCACAGACATGGTCACATACATAGTGACACATATATCACAGCTACAAACACAGTCAGAACCACAGACATAGTCACATATCACAGCTACAAACACAGTCAGAACCACAGACAGTCACATACATAGTGACACATAAATCACAGCTACAAACACAGTCAGAACCACAGACATAGTCACATACATAGTGACACATATATCACAGCTACAAACACAGTCAGAACCACAGACATAGTCACATACATAGTGACACATAAATCACAGCTACAAACACAGTCAGAACCACAGACATGGTCACATACATAGTGACACATAAATCACAGCTACAAACACAGTCAGAACCACAGACATAGTCACAAACATAGTGACACATATATCACAGCTACAAACACAGTCACACACGGACATAGTCACATACATAATGACACATATCACAGCTACAAACACAGTCAGAACCACAGACATAGTCACATACATAGTGACACATAAATCACAGCTACACACACAGTCACACACGGATATAGTCACATACTTAATGACACATATATCACAGCTACAAACACAGTCAGAGTCACATACATAGTGACACATAAATCACAGCTACAAACACAGTCACACACAGACATAGTCACATACATAATGACACATATATCACAGCTACAAACACAGTCAGAACCACATACATAGTCACATACATAGTGACACATATGTCACAGCTACAAACACAGTCACACACAGACATAGTCACAAACATAATGACACATATATCACAGCTACAAACACAGTCAGAACCACAGACATCGTCACATACATAGTGACACATAAATCACAGCTACAAACACAGTCACACACGGATATAGTCACCTACATAATGACACATATATCACAGCTACAAACACAGTCAGAACCACGGATATAGTCACATACATAGTGACACATAAATCACAGCTACAAACACAGTCACACACAGACATAGTCACATACATAATGACACATATATCACAGCTACAAACACAGTCAGAACCACGGACATAGTCACATACATAGTGACACATAAATCACAGCTACAAACACAGTCACACACAGACATAGTCACATACATAGTGACACATACATCACAGCTACAAACAGTCAGAAACACAGACATAGTCGCATGGATAGAGCAACATAAATCACAGCTACAAACAGTCAGAAACACAGAAATAGTCACATACATAGTGACAGATAAATCTCAGCTACAAACACAGTCAGAACCACCGACATGGTCACATACATAGTGGCACATATGTCACAGCTACAAACACAGTCGGAGACACCGACATAGTCACTGACAGGCCACAAGTCACAGCCATAGTCACATACATATTCACATACATAGTGACACATATATCACAGCTACACACAGTCAGAGACACCGACACTGTCACTAGCAGGCCACAAGTCACAGCCATAGTCAAATACATAGTCACACATATATCACAGCTACACACAGTGAGAGACATCGACACTGTCACTAACAGGCCACAAGTCACAGCCATAGTCACATACATATTCACATTAATAGTCACACATATATCACAGCTACACACAGTGAGAGAGACCGACACTGTCACTAACAGGCCACAAGTCACAGCCATAGTCAAATACATAGTCACACATATATCACAGCTACACACAGTCAGATACACTGACACTGTCACTAACAGGCCACAAGTCACAGCCATAGTCACATACATATTCACATTCAGTCACACATATATCACAGCTACACACAGTCAGAGACACTGACACTGTCACTAGCAGGTTACAAGTCACAGCCATAGTCACATACATAGTCACACATATATCACAGCTACATGCACATACATAGTCACATACATAGTCACGCTTATATCACAGCTACATGCACATACATAGTCACATACATAGTCACGCTTATATCATAGCTACATGCACAGACATAGTCAGAGCTACATTCAAAGACAGCTATTACACAGCTACACACATACACATACACGATCACAAACATAGCTATACACAGCTACAAACATACACAGAGAGTCAGAGACATAGCTACACAAATACACATACATAGTCACATTCATGGCTAGCTGCACACATACACACACATAGTCACATATATAGCTACAGTCACATACACTGACATAGTTACATACACAGACATAGTCACAGACAGATACATAGTCACATACACTGACACATACACAACTACAAACAGACATAGATACTGAGAGAGATAGTCACAGCTACAGTCACAGAAATAGCTACACATAGCTATGCACCGACACACAGCTACACACAGTTACACACATACATAGGCATAGTCACATACATAGCTAGTCACATACACTGGCATAGTCACATACACAAACATAGTCACAAGCTCAGTCACAGACATATATATATATACACACATACAGACATAATCACAGACATAGACATAGTCAGATACACAGACATAGTCACAGATACAGTCACAAATATAACTACACACCTACACTGACATAGTCACATGCACAGACATAGTCATAGACACAGTCAGAAATATAGCTACACACATACACAAAGATAGTCACACAAACAGGCACAGACATAGCTACAGTCACATACACAGACACAATCACAGACACAGTCACATACATAGCTACAGTCACATACACTGACACAATCACATGCACATACATAGTTACAGACATAGTCGCTGTCCTAGCTATAGTCGCATACTCAACCATACACAGGCATAGTCACAGCTACAGACACAGGAATCGCTACATTCACATACACAGACACAGTCACGACCCTAGCTACAGTTGCATACTCAACCATACACTGACATAGTCACATTTGTAGACACATATATAGCGACAGTCGCATACTCAACCATACACTGACATAGTCACAGCTGCAGACACAGATATAGCTACAGTTGCATACTCAACCATACACAAACATAGTCACAGCTGTAGACACAGATATAACTCTAGTCGGATACACAATAATACACTGGCATAGTCACAGCTGTAGACACATATATAGCTCTAGTCGGATACACAACAATACACTGATATAGTCACAGCTGTAGACACAGATATAGCTACAGTCACACACTCAACCATACATAGACATATTCACAGTTGTAGACACAGACATAGGTACAGTCGTAGTAGCTGCAACGACCCTGCAGGCGTACAATAGGGGCTGGCCGTGCACGTGAATACACTCATACCGCTTCGTGTCGAGCATTCCGGCCACCACACGCCACCTGGCCGCCCGTCAGAACAGCGCCGAGAACACGGCAGGGCCTGCACCAGTCAGTCGCCACGGCTCAAGCGAACAGTGACAGTCTCAATCTTAGTCTCACTTACTTTCACTGTCATAGTAACAGTTACAGTCTCACTTACTGTCACTGTCACAGTCTGTCTCAGTTACTGTCACTGTCATAGTCAAAATCTCACTCACTCTCATTGTCACAGCTTAACTGTCACTGTCACAGTTACTGTCTGTCACTGTCATAGTTTCAGTCACAGTCTGTATCAGTCACAATTACTGTCACTGTCACGGTTGCTATCTATCTGTCACACTCTCAGTTTCTGTCACTGTCACAGTTACTGTCTGTAACAGTGTAAGTCTCACATACTGTTACTGTCACAATTACTGTTTGTCATAGTCACAGTTTCATTCACTGTCATCGTCTCAGTCTCAGTTACTGTCACTGTTACTGTAACTATCATAGTCTCAGTCACAATCTGTCTCAGTCACAGTTACTGCCACTGCCACAGTTGTCAGTCTCAGTCACTGTCAATGCCACTGTCTCAATCTAAGTCGCTGTCACTGTCATAGTCACAGTGACAGTCTCAGTCACTGTCACTCTCAGAGTCTCAGGCTTAGTTCCTGTCACAGTTCTCACAGCCTCAATCACTGCCACTGTTGCTGCCACAGTCTCAGTCACAAACTCTGTCACTTTCATCATCCACTGTCACTGTCACTGTCACTGTCACAGTCTCGAAGTGCTCAGGGAGACAGCATTGTGTTGACACTGTGTGGATGTATCTAGAATTTAGAAACATACCAGAAGTACTGCTGGTATGGCGGTTGGACACCGTATTGGATCTCGTTGGATTTAGGCATGACTTAGGCCGATTTAGACTGACTTAGGCCGACTTAGGCTGAACTGGAAGGCGCGTCTGTGTGTGGCTAAGGGATCTAAGGGAGGCATGCGTGAGGAGAAGGATGAGGAGGAGGTGTGCTTGTATGAACAACCAGGTGGAAGTATATAGAATTTAGAAACATACACCAGTAGAGCTGGACACTACTAGAAGGCTGGACACTACTATAAGGCTGGACACTACTAGAAGGCTGGACACTACTAGAAGGCTGGACACTACTAGAAGGCTGGACACTACTAGATGCGTTACCGGAAGTGCATCAACCCTGCCATAGACGGACTGCTTGTATTACAGTGTGTGTCTAAAGGACAAGCGTCCTCACACAGTCAGAGATGGTATCATGAACGCACGAGCATGGACCCATACTGCAGCAATCAGGCAATACCAGAGAAATACGTGACTGCACACATGTGAATGCACATTACTGTGAACACACACTGATATTATACGCGTGTTTGTACAAACAAGGTACATGACCACGTCCTTACACTGCCACAGACACACATGACTGCACACATGTATGCACATTACTGTGAACACACACTGATATTATACGCGTGTTTGTACAAACAAGGTACATGACCACATACTTACACTGCCACAGACACACATGACTGCACATGTATATGCACATTACTGTAAACACACTGATATAAGCGTGTTTATACAAACAAGGTACATGGCCACATACTTACACTGCAACAGGCACACCTGACTGCACACATGTATGCACATTACTGTCAACCCGCACTGATATAAGCGTATTTGTACAAACAAGGTACTTGACCACATACTTACACTGCCATAGACACACATGACTGCACACATGTATATGCACATTACTGTGAACACACACTAATATAAGCGTGTTTGTACAAACAAGGTATGTGACCACATACTCACACTGCCACAGACACACATGACTGCACATGTGTATGCACATTACTGTAAACACACACTGATACATGTGTGTTTGTACAAACAAGGTACGTGACCACATACGCACACTGCCACATACACACATGACTGCACACATGTGTATGCACATTACTGTGAACACACACTGATATAAGCGTGTTTGTACCAACAAGGTACATGACCACATACTTACACTGCCACAGACACATATGACTGCACACATGTATGCACATTACTGTGAACACACACTGTTATAAGCGTGTTTGTACCAACAAGGTAGGTGACCACATACTTACACTGCCACAGACACACATGACTGCACACGTGTATGCACATTACTGTAAGCACACACTGATACATGTGTGTTTGTACCAACAAAGTCCATAACCACATAAACACTTACACAAACTGATATAGACTCACACAAGCAAGCACACAGTCATACACATTCCACACACTGACACAAACTGACACTGACGTTAACACACTCACACGCACACTCATACAAGTACACGCGAACACACGCCCCTACACACACTACCACGTACCCTTCCCCTCTGTCCCCTCTCCCCTCGCCCCTCTCCCCTCTCCCCTCCCCCCCTCCCCCCTCTCCCCTCTCCCCCTCTCCCCTCTCCCCCTCTCCCCCTCTCCCCTCTCCCCTCTCCCCTCTCCCCTCTCCCCTCTCCCCTTGATGCTGACAGCCTGTGCTAATTACGAAATCACTACTGTATATGTACAACTAGTCCAGCTCGCCCACACCCCACCTGCCTGCCCACCTGCCCACCTGCCGCCCTCAGTCCAACACAGGCCGCCGAGCAGTGAGCCCCTCACCTTACCCCCTCACCCTAGTGTGAGCAGCTGCCACTTTGCTTAGTGCACATGCGCACTGAGCCATCTCAGCAGGAATCTGCCACATCCAACAGGAGAGACACTCTGTCGGAACCACAGACTGGTGACAGCACACACTTACTCTGTATAATGGACAAGGTGCAGTGGATTGTGGGCACCTGTCCTAACTACCCAACACTGTTGGGATGCCTGCTGAGTGTGTGTCTCAAAAAGGTGAGTGTGATTTTATTAAAACAGATATGTGCGTATGTATATAATATAATAATATGATATTGTAAACAAGGAGAAAGAAGAAAAAGTATCGAGTATTAAGAAAAGGTCAGTATCAGGAAAATGTTGGTTAAAACGCTGTTGGAATATGACCCGATGGAATAAAATGCTATGAAACATCATATGTATATATTTTTAAAGCCCCAGTCACACATAGACGGACGAGCCCCGGATTTTGAGCCGGACCACCCACGGACCAACGGCCCGGACTGTCCCTGACCGCCACGGATAAAATCACTGTTTTCGTCAATTTCTGCCTCACAGTCACACTTTCCCGGACGAGCCCCATACCACCCCCATACTGCCCCCGGACTGGGCCGGACTGGCCCCAGATGAGGCCGGACCACCCCCGGACTGCCCCGGACCACCCCGGATCACCCCCGGTCTTACGGGGGCAGTCCGGGAGTGGTCCGTGGCTAGGCCGTGGGTAGTCCTGGATAGTCCGGGGATGGTCCGGGTCAAACCATGGCTCAAAATGACCCCGTACCACCCCCGGACAGGCCCGGTCCACCCCGGACCACCCCCGAAATACCCGGACCACCCCTGGATCACCCCCGGATCAGGTCGGATTGAGCCCGGATCTCAAAATCCCCCAGACCGCCCCGGATGTTTGAAACATTTTAAAACATCCGGGGCTGAGCCCAGACGGCGCCGGACGAGCCACGGATCAGGCTGGATCAGGGGGTGTTGGCACGGATCACGCCGGATCGCCCTGGACCACCCTGGATGGCGGTCCGGGGCTCATCTGGCCCCTGATCCGGGTATGTGTGACTGGGGCTTTAATATTTGTAATCTCAGGTAGTACACAGCTGCGTACCTGCATATGTGGAAGGTAGGCACCTGCACGGTGCAACTCAGTAAGTGTCTTAATTGGTGGGCATCAGAGGGGGGACTGTAAACATGGCCACTGGAGGGCAGCACCACGTGACCTGAAATAGGACACCTGCTCCTAATAAGGGCAAGGAAAGGGCCAGGGTTTTAATTGGAGGCCAGTTCATCCTAGCACTGGAAGTCTTTAAAGGCCACATGCAATACTTTTACTGTTAAAGGCCACATACAATGCTTTCACTGTTAAAGGCCACAGACAATGCTTTCCTTGTTAAAGGCCACAAACAAGACTTTCTATGTTAAAGGCCACAGACAAAACTTTCAATGCTAAAGGCCACAGGCAATACTTTCAATGCTAAAGACCAAATGCAAGACTTTCACTGTTAAAGGCCACATACAAGACTTTCAAAGTTAAAGGCCAGAGGCAAGACTATCAATGTTAAAGGCCACAGGGAAGACTTTCAATGTTAAAGGCCATAGGGAAGACTTTCAATGTTAAAGGCCACAGGCAAGTATTTCAATGTTTCAACCAGACGGGATGGCCAAATGAGTTAGATCGTTGGTAGATCGTGGGTTCGAACCCTGGTCGAGTCAAACCAATGACTTAAAAATTCATACTTGGTGCTTCATAGCCAGGCACTCGGCATTATTAGGAGAGGGCAAGGAGCAGTGGAATGAGGAAGACCAATTGTCTGTGATTGAAATTTCCCCTGCTTAAACAACTAATGTACCCCAACAAAAAGACCCTATCACACCTCGCCGGATCGAGGAAACGGATAGAATCCGAATACAGTCCATTGATCTTTGCCAATGTCTGGTATCTGTCTGTTGCAAATCTGTTGATATCCGGCCCGGTCCGTTCCAAGTTTAGATACATTTCACGTCCGAATCACACCGGACTAGAATATTTTTGTCTGGCTCTACCCGTTTCCTCAATCCGGCGAGGTGTGACTGGGGCTTTACGGCCACAAGCAAGTTGGTTCTCAATTAGCGGCTTGGAACAGAACCACACTTTATTTTAGCGGAAGTGGCCTAATTGAATTGGTCACATGTTCTTGTTAGAACTGACATTGCACTTTGACTTAGTCAAGCCACATCTGGGTTGTGGATGTGTGGTGTGTTTGTTTACAAACCATGACTGACTGGTACTATAGCGACTGACCTTTAAATTGATTACCTTATTATCTTAATTATTGATTATATTATAAATAGATTATATTATATTATGTGCAGTCAGGATAAATAGGCATCACGATAACTTCTATTCTCTCATATATTTAATTTTATATCTGAAATATTCATGAAGTCATAGCAGTAATATAGAGATTATAGGCATACAATGTTTATTTATCTGAACAGTAGATTTTAATATGCATTCCTTACATGACTATTCACTGTATCGTACGGTAAACTATTCATCTTCTAGAAATATCAACTCTCTTGTGATCATGACCATCAGTCCCTACCTACTGGGTCAGAGTTCAAATATCCCATTCTGTGACGTCATGCAGGGAAGGGATAGGTAGAATTAGATAGGTTATAAGGTATAGTCAAAAAACTTCACATTCACTATTAGTCATAGTAGGCTTTTTGCGACTTCCCTTGGTCATAAGAACTTCACATTTACTGTTAGTCGAAGTAGGATTTGTTCTACTTGACATTCCAAGAGCTGAGTGACCCTAATAGTCACAGCTTCACCACAGTGAATTTATATATATATATTATATAAATGTGGGTTCTCTTGGAAGGTAGAATCTTATATTATGTATATTATATAATTATATATATTATATAAATTATATAAATTATATATATTATATAAGTTATATATATTATATATGTTATATTTTATATATGTTATATATATATTATATGTATATTTACACATTAAAACGAGTGCCTGTTGGTGCGCATGTATTTTGTTCACGGAACGCACATAAACTCATTGCAAAAAAACCTCAGTGATTGTAATGAACATGACCAGGGAATATGCTATGCCACTTGGGCCTTGAATTGACAATATCTATATATCAGCATTTTAAACCAAGCAAGAACCCACCAAGCGGTGCTGGTTGGTTGGTTTTACGTCCTGGCAACATCTAAGGTCATATCAGGACTGTGTTGCTTGGTTACCCGAACAATGGTGTATTGCAGTTGTCAACAGAATGGAATTCAGGCGTGTCTCCCTCGTCTTGCCCCCCACCCCTCACCACACACACACACTCCCCTCCCCTTATATACACACGCACCTCTACTGACTGACTGAAATGTCAGGTGATCACAATGTCAGTGCTCTGCATGAAAAGGGGGATGGGGGAGGGGGGGGGGTCTGCTGGGGCTCGGTCATGTTGGTAGTTAAAGTTCATAGTCTGATGGTTTTGAGTTTATGCCATATTTATCTTAGGTAAATATATTAGCTTGGTCAGTATGATATAGTGACTATTATCATTTTTTAAACTAAAGGGCCTGTCACGCTACGACGTATAGCCTTAGCGTATGCTGACGTATGTGATTTTCGACCAACACGTTGCCGTATGTCATCATACGTTATGTATGCATTGGACATACGGCGGGTACATTCCGGATACGTCGTCTTACATCACCGCGCGTCGAGGCTCCGAAAAATGTTTGTGCATGCTCAACATTTCCAACGCGTGTCGACATGTGGCTCATACGTTCCACATATGTTATGTGCACATTAGGGGTATGCCGGCATATGTTAGGAGTACCTTACGGATACGTTGGGGTACGTTTATACACATTAGCCATACATACAACTGGCACCCTTCTTGTGTCGCTGACATATATAACATACTCCCAACATTCCGTTAACGTACGCAAGCGTGCCCCTAGCGTATTGCCAGCGTATTGCCAGCATGTTGGTGGTCGGTAAATCAAGGCACCACCTGGCTTCTTCCAGCAGACCTGCTGAACTCTTCAGAGAGGATGGATGTCCCTACACTCCATCTACAGTTCCAGAATCACTACCGAGTTGCCATTTACCAGCATGAGGTAGATCGCTACCTCATGGCTATTCTGGTGGCCCATGTCGATAGGAGAAGGAGGAGGCAGCAGCGGAGAATGTGGGTCAGACCCTGGATTGGGAGGCGGCCACAGTTTGGGTTGTATGACAAGCTTATGGTTGAGCTCCACAGTGAGGACCCTGCATCATTCGCCAACTTATGCGATGCCTCCCCAGATGTTTGACGAGATTGTGGCGAGAATAGCACCCAGGATCACCTAAAAGTATACAACATACACGGTGCCGCTCGAGCCTAGCTTGAAGATCGCGCTTACTCTGCATCATGCATGCATGGTTGTGCACAACCTGATGAGGATGCGCTACCAAGGGCTGCAGAACCAGCAGATGGATCATCCAGAGACTGGGAACCACAACTTTGTCCCTGGAGTGCGAGAGAGGGCCAAAACCTGGCAGACGTAGACATTCTTCCTAGCCCCAACACTGCCTCCAAGACAGGAAAGGAGCAGCAGAATCTACTGAAAGACTGGGTCATCTCGCCTGCAGGATCATTTTCCTGGCAAGACAGCATTATCTGATGAAAAAAAAATTGTATCTATCTGTATGCACTGTGATGTGTCTACTGTTATAATATATTTATGTATACTTACATGTCCGGTATATTGTGAGATGTCTACTGTTACGAGATGTCTATATGTCTATTGCTATAAATAAACTATATCAATTTTTTATATCAAAACACAATTACATGTCTGTTATATTTATTATATACCTACAGGTATATTAGGTGTTGATTTTAATTTGTTATAACATAATTATACTCAGACAGGTATATTAGGTTTTGAATGTAATTTGTTGTAACATAATTAAACTCAGACACAAATCTAGTTTAAAATACTTATATATTTACTGGCCTAAATTGATTTCCTTTCTCTTTTTAGAAGAATTAAACTCTGACAGCATAACCTAGTTTAAAATACTAATTTATGTATTATACTAATAACACAGCACAGAGAGGGAGAGCGGAACAGAGAGGGGGAGAGAGTGGGGAAGAGAGAGGGGGAGAAAGGGAAAGAGAGGGAAAGAGGGGAAGAGAGGTGGGGGGAGAGAAAGGGGAAGAGAGTGGGAGAGAGGGAGAGGGGGAGAGAATGGGGAAAGAGAGAGGAGAGAAAGGGGAAGAGAGAGGAACGAAAGAAGAGAGGGGAAGAGGGAGAAAAGAGAGGGAGAGAGGAAGCAAAGGGAAGTTCTTGTGTCATTAATATTAATTTGTTTTTATTTTCATTGGCTAATTTCTTATCCTCTGTAGTTTAATTTATACACAGCTCTATGACATTATTTAACTTGGACACCAACAATCTAGTTTAACAAATATCTTTATTACAGAGCAAGAACATCTTTATATATATATACAGAAGAACATAATAATGTAATAAACATAAGAACATAATAACATAATAAACATAGGAAAATGATAAGCACCTATTTATACATATTTACACATTCACTTCACATTCTCATCGTTGGGCCCCCCCCCCCCCCCGATGGTGACATCGCAGCTGACAAGGGAAAGAGGTCTGAGGTGCAGGTGCCACAGAGGGACATGGCACCAGCTGAGGAAGAGGCGGCACTGGCTGATGGCGCATTGGGAGAGGTTGGACAGGCAGAGGTTGAGGTTGAGGATGTGGCTGCACAGGCAGATGATGCACATGCTGTGGATGCTGCACAACAGACTGCAGCAGCTGCAGTACATACTGCTGGACATAGTCCTGTGTTTATGATGCCCATCGTGATGCCAGTGGTGGCTGGAGGGTCCACTGCCGGGCCTGGCGCTGATACAGCTTACTTCGTGAAGACACCGCAGT
Source organism: Branchipolynoe longqiensis (assembly GCA_030323885.1). Lineage (NCBI taxonomy): Eukaryota > Metazoa > Annelida > Polychaeta > Phyllodocida > Polynoidae > Branchipolynoe > Branchipolynoe longqiensis. The sequence goes on along the minus strand of CM059196.1, from coordinate 37,281,305 downwards.
AACTGCACAAACCACAGGAGCCGCTGGAACCACAGGAACCACGGGTGCCTCAGGTCCACAATCGTCCTCCAACCCCTGTGACCGAATGCAGTTAATCGCTGCTCGCACATTCCTGAATCGTGCCCAGGGCATCGTCATCAGAGAGTCCCGCACATAGTTGGAGAATGTTGCACGCTTGGTAAGGGCCAGTGTTGGAAGCAGCTGCAGGCCATTCAGCAGCTCCCCAGACTCATCGAACCGCTTCTGGATGCCTGCCCGCAGGTTTACGTCGTCTGGGGCTGTCCACTTCCCCTTTCCCAGTTCTCAGGCTGCAGCGGGAGGTGTTGCTGGAACCTCTTCCTCCAGCCCAATCTGCAGATTGGCACACACATTCTCGGCAGCGTCGAGATCCCCCTATTCCGCGTCTATGGCAGCCATCACCTGCAAGACAAAATCATGAAATAACATAAGTAAAATGAATGCAAGTCGATGTTTCTGCAAATGAGGTGAACAACAACAAATATAAAAAATAAAGAAAAACAAATATATCAAGTAAAATGAATAATTTGATTTCTCCAGATTAATAATGTAAATAAAATATATCGCTTTGTCGACTTGTCGAGAATAATATCGGTTTTACCAGAATGCTAATGCCCACACTGCCCAGAATGATAAAAGATATTGTACTTACAGTTCTGCAGGGCTCAGGCCAGTGCCTGACGACTGACCACAGGAAACCAACCTTCTGCTTGATCCAGAGCTCCCTATCAGTCTGTTTGGGGACTCCATCGCCACTCTTCTTTTTGTGAAGCCTCGTTGTGTCCCTCAGCAGCTGCACGGAAGACCTCCCCATCTGGTTTGCCTGGTGCTCCCACATCTTCCCCTTCTTGTCAGAGGCTGAGGTGGTGGAGGCCGAGGCGATGGAGGCGACATATGACGCACGCGAGCTCCCACGGGCAGCAGATGGAGAGCTGGAGTGGGGCCGCGTCTGGCTCTGCGTCTGCGTCTGCAACTCAAACTCCATCTCTTCAGGCTGGCTAAATGGAGAGTGGTGTGATGGAGATTGGTGTGATGGAGAGTGGTGTGGTGAGGAGGCAGGTGATGACACTGGAGATGGTGATGGTGCTGGTGGTGGTGATGGTGATGCTGGCAGAATCTTCTCCCTGCCTCTCCCACATCCTAGGCCTGTAGTGATGTGATAGCAGCCTTGCAGGCAGCTGAAGCTGTGATGTTCTTCTTGGCAGGCACGGTTGTTTTGTGTGGAGAGAGCCAAAACTCCAGGGTATTTATAACCATCGGTGGCCGATCATGTGACGGGGCATGACCAGGGCATGGCCTAAATGTGCTCGCATACGTCACAAATACACTTTGCATACGTTACACATACTTTTTGCACCCTTTTGGTATGCGCTACACACGCGTCAACACGCTAGGCGTACATTGACCATATGTCGCTGTTTGTTACTCATATGCTGAAACCATCACTACATGTCCCAGCACGCCATGTATACATCGCTATACGCCATGCATATGCTAGCCATACGCCAGTCATACGCTCTGTATACGTTTCATATGTTGCGCGGGCCACCCACAGCACGAAAAGTTTGGCGAATGCCAACCTATTTAAATTTGATTTTTATTTCAAAACGTTACACACACGCTAACGCCATACGTTGTAGTGTGACCGAGCCTTTAACATTAAATACATTTGAAGTGAAGACATTGAAAATGTACCTTGCCATGCACATTTAAACTCAGGACAGCATAGGCTTTAGCAGTGCCAGGTTCTATTAAATTGATTTAGTATTCCCTTTTCCGCAGTGAAGTGATAAATGTTTAATAAATACACCAGTATCCAAGCTGGATATGCGCGATCAAATCTAGGTCAGTGTTTTAGCTTCGATGCTTTTGCCACACTATGCAGGTTTTAGGTTTATGTCAAGCTTTCCTTTTCTTCCTTGTTTCCCCCCCCCCCCACTTTACTTTGTTGTTGCTTAAAGAGTACCCTGCTTAGTGATTAAATTATGGTAGACAAAGACCTTCGTGCAGAGATTTATTTATTAAAAGATAAGGGTGGGTCGAGCTGCTTCTTACATGCCCCCCCCCCCATCAGTGCGCATGCGTTGTGCTTGCAATGGTTGCCTTTGATTCCCAAAATCGTTGGAATTTGTACAGATATGTTTCTTGTTTTCTATATATATTTATATATATATATAATTATATATATATATTTATTATTCTTGGATGTCGGAGTGGGACTTATGTTATGTAAACTAAAAGTAACTAAAACTGATGGAAATGTATATGATGCTGAATGATGTAAGCTATCTGTTATATATGATGTTTGGAGTTAATGGAAAGAGTTCCTTTGCAAGAAACAGTACATGATGATTGAAATGTTCTCTATGTGTTCATAAAGAATACAAAAGAGCAAAAGAATGATTTTACTATATACAATATCTGTAACTGTTGCAAGATCCTGTCCACCCAAGACCACCCGACTGACCCACCTGCCTGATTTGCATATGTATGGAGTACACCACCTGCAGCTGGTTTGAGTGACAGCCCCTAATGGGGTGGTCACCCACCCAGTCTGTGGGGGAGTGTCTCATTGGCTGGCTGGGGAATGTCCGGTCACCTGGCTCCCTTGTCCTATCCTGACCACACACTAGTCTCAACTAATTAATTATTCAAGATTTTGCCTCAGACACACTGAAGGAAAATCACTCTCAGCCTGGCTCTGGAGTGAGACACACCTACTCTAGAGCAGGACCCCAGACACTCTGTCTGATGCTATCCAAATTCAGCTATTCTAATTGAGTGTACACACAGCCATAGGACTCCTGTCCCATGGGTGGTAGGCACTGTTTGCAGTATACTGGTTAAGTGACAATGAGACATAGTGTGGGCAGTATATGAGGAGTACAGGTGCTAGGTCACATGAATGGGGGATGACAGGAGTTGCTGCCAATAAAGCACAACTTATTCACTGTTCATCCTTGTGACTAGTTTTCCTTCCTCTTTCCAGACATGGTTAAATTGATTAGGCTAATGGCATCACAGGTGAAATGAAGGGGGAGAGTTTTGTAATCACATAGGGTGCTCCCAGCGGCAGAGACCCGTGTTTTTATAAGTGGCGACCGCGACGAATTCTGAGACGATTCTCAGAGATGACTAAAGAACTTGAAGAGATGTGCCGTGGTGACGTGAAGAGTGCCGCGAGGACGCCCGTGATGAACGACGAACACCGCGTGGGCGAACACCGCGAGGGCAACAGACAGGTAGGGTTCAGTTTTGTTTTATCGCTCGTTTTGGGTGCTGGGGCGCCGAGGCGGGGCGAGACGCACGGCACTACCATTGTAACCATTGTATGTGAATGATAAGTGAGTGTGAGTATGAGTGAGGTTGAGTGGACGGATGTGTCAGAGGATGAAGGGTTCTGTGAGAAAGAGGTAGTGAATGTACGGGAACCGGAGGAAGATAAAGAGATAGAGGAACAGTTAAATTGGGATTGGGAATTTTCTAATGAAGGCCAGCAGTTGGGGCGAGAGTATGGGTTGGCAAAAGAGCTAGAGAGAGGGTTGGAAGTAGAGAAGGAAGCGTTCGAAAAAGTATGGAAACAGGACGCGTTGGACAGAGTTAAGGTATGGGAACGGGTTGTGAGTGAGCAGTGGAAGAAGATAAAATTACTGGACGAGGAGTACGAACAGATAGTGCAGAGAATTCGGGCTGATTGTGAGAAAGGAAAGGCAAGGGAAAAGAGATACAGGGAAAGAAAGTAGAGGGCATGGCCGCATGGATAGATGATTCGTTTGATGAAGGATTTGGGGAAGAAGAAGTTGAAGTACAGGCTGTGGTTGTGGCCCCAGACTCAGATTCAGACTCGGACTCAGACTCGGAGGCAGAACTAATAGGGGGAGAGTACGAACAAGAGGAGGAGATTGATTGGGAGTTGGAAGACGAGTTAGAAAGGAGAGAGGGAGCAGAAGAAGGTATACAGATGCATGAAGAATTAGAGAAGAGTGTAGCATTAAAGTGGAGCTTAGTAGCAGAGAAGGCGCGGTTCAGGGAATCATGGAGCTAGCAAGCGTTTGAGAGGTACTTAGAGTGGGAAGGAAAGGTTAAAGAACAGGAGAGAAAGGCAAGGGAAGCAGTAGGTGCGTTTGACGAGGGAGGCCGTGTAATAAGGGAGGCAAGAAAGAAGTAGAGGGAGTGTGCGCTGTGTCTGTTTTTCTTGTGCAGGTACTGACCAGTAGATAAATCGGTCGTATGATTAAGTCGGGTAGTACATAGTGTGTAAGGAGGTCCGCTCAGGCTGCCACGCCCACACAGTATCTCGGTACGGGTGCGGGCCCGACGAGGCGGAAACCTAAATATATATTGATAAATTAGGAGTGTGCGCGCGTCGCCGCCCGAACCACACAGTAACTTTATATAAAAATAGAAAGGCGGGTTGTCCGTGGGGTGCGCGCGTCGCCGCCAGAACCACACGGGAACCTTATATAAAAAGAAAAGGGCGTTTCTTCTCCAATTCGCGTTAAGAGTAACATATTTCGCGTTAAAATAACGTATGTATGGGTAAAATAACGTACTTTGATGATAGTTAACGTATTTTAATGGACATTAACGTATTTTAATGAAAATTAACGTATTTTAATGAAAATTAACGTATTTTAATGAAAATTAACGTATTAGCTAGTAAATAGGAGTGGCGAGGGGGCAGTACTAATAGAATATTAGTATTCGCACTCCTTTGACAAGGCTATAAGGAGGGGACCCACTGTTGCATAAACAACCCACAGGGGTCTGTGTGTGTGTGAGTGTGGGCTGGGAGCTGAGAGACTGCAACCACAAGTCACGCCACCCACCGCCGAGTGTAAACAGCCGGCAGGACTCAAAGGACTGTGTGTGTGTATGTGTGGGTGAGCTGGGAGCCGCACCCACCCTAAATTGAAGGGGCATAGTCCAAGGGTGGAAATATATTATTCCAAGGACTGTTTTTGTTGTTGTTTAAATTAAAGTAGGATTTCAGTTGATGACGAAAAGTTGGTAAGGACACAGGTAGCTAAATTACACATGTCAGGGGAGATACCCACAGATGCAGAACAGTGGGGTGGTTTTGAGAATTGTGTGTGTTCAAAGTGAGTGTACAACTTTAACATAGTGGGGGCTGTCCCAGTAGAAAGGCGACCCACCCTGACTGTGTGCAGGGAGGCCGCGCTCACCAGGCGCACACCGTGTATAGCAGACCGGCAGGGGTCTGTGTGTGTGTGTATAGGGAAGCCGCAGGCAGCAGCAGCAGGCCGGCTGGGGTCTGTGTGTAGTGGGGGAGTAAGTAGGGGGTGTGTCCAGATGCCTGTGACCTGAGGCGAACCCAGTAGGCGTCGGGTGTTTTAAAATCTGTCGGGTGTTTTATAATCTGTCGGGTGGTTGAATGGAGTGGAGTTGTTTTGATATATAGATATCAATGTACGTCGGTATATAGTTGTTTTAATATACATTGAAAAGTAAGGGGAGTGTACGTCGGTACGGCGATATATTGTGTTTTGATAATATAGTGATAGAATAAGATACCACAATGGCAGAAGCTGAGTTGACTAGGGGGTTTGCTGACTGGTTTACACTTGGGGTGGCCTCAGGGGAGATACCCACAGATGCAGACAGGCTTGTATATTTAACTAAATATGCAGCAGGACAGTTGGAAGCCCAGGCCAGGGCGCTCAGGGAAAATAGGGAGCAGGGGGCTGGACCTAGCCAGGAGCAGGCCAGGGTGATAGAAGAGAGAGCAGCTAGACAGGAGCACCTGGCATTAAGTAGGGATCTAGTAAAAATAGAGGAGAGAGCAGTACGGGATCTAAAGGACCAGGGAAGACAGATAGCCACTGTGGATGGGTCGGATCTGGGGGCCTTGAGGACATGGGTAGAGCAGGTAGGCAGGGCAGGTAGAGTGTCAGAGGCAAAGGGAGAAGATGTAGTGAAATTTGCACTTAGTCATTCCAAGGGCAACCTACATGAAGTGATCTACTCAGTCTATGAGGATGATGCACACAGCTCCTGGGAGGCGGTCCGGGAACGTCTGGTTGGGCTGTTCTTAACAGCCAGGGAGGCCACTGCACTTATAGACATTGTATTCTCACTCAAACAGGAGAAAGGGGAGCTAATGTCGGCATACTGTATGCGATACAGTACAGCAGTGCAGAGGGCATGGCCAGAGAAAGGGCTACTCAGGCTGGGGGCAGTTCAGGGCATGGTGATTAAAAAATTTGAAGATTCATTGATTGAACCAGTGGTCAGGCTGAATGTACGCCTGGCCAGGGCAGTGAGTCTGGAAACAGCCATGTCAGTAGCCAGGGAAAACGAAGAAGGACTGGCCGGTCTAGGGGGAAGGATGACTGGGGCCCATAGGATGGAGGAACCCATGGAGGTAGGAGCCATGGAGACTCACACCAAGGCAGATGCTGGAGAAGATAGGGCAGCATTTAAGATGCTCCAGGGGGAGATTAAAAGCCTCCGGAAGCTGGTAGCAGAACGCACCGAGCGGCCAGTACAGGCTGCCCAGTTAGCCATAGCACCAGCACCACCCTCTACTGTGGTGGTACAAACAGCACCAGGGCATGGTAATAATATTAGGGAAGATAGAAGGAGGATGCCACGCCAAGTCAGAGGGCGAGGACCGAGAGTAGCTCCACGGATAGAAGAAAGGGAGATGATGAGGTGTAGGTACTGTGCACAAACATATCACTATCATTATGTAGATAGCCATGAAACAAAGTGCAGACAAGTAAGGACAAGGGTCCCCCCAAGGGCAGATCAGAGACAGTATGGGCCTATGCAGTCGGGAAACTAGGGCAGGCATCGGATCGAAGACCGTGCATCCAAGTGGACTTTGGTGGAGTCTCATATGCAGGGTTGGTCGATACTGGTGCCAGCAGAAGTATGATTAAGAGCAAGGTATATAATGCACTAAAAGCAAGGGGATATGCCAGTGGGGGGCTCCAACAGGGCTTGAGGCTCAGATCGCTCTCAGGGCACTTAATTCCTACCAAAGGGGTGGGTAGAGTGATCATGGTGGGAGTAGAGTGTGAGTTTTGTGTAGTGGGTGAGTTGCAGCATGATATCCTGATTGGGACGGATGTCATGCAGCAGTGTGATGCTGTGCTATCCTATACGGATATGAGCATTATCCTAAATGGGGAAGAGCACAGGTGGGTGGGCACAGAAGCTGCATGTGCCAGTGTGTCGGGGATAGTCTCGGAGGTGGAGTACTGGAGGAAGAAATTCCCCGCAGTGTTCCCCATCCAGGGGGCTGCCCTGAGCACTGCAGATGTGGTGGAAATGAAAATAGATACAGGAGATGCCCGCCCAATTAATCAGAGACCCTACCGGATTCCACTCTCAAAGATGAAATTGGTAGAGGAAGAGTTAGAGAAGATGTTAAGGGAGGATATAATAGAGCCAAGTCGAAGTGCCTGGGCAAGTCCTGTAACAGTGGTGCCCAAAAAGGACGGTTCTATTAGATTATGTGGGGACTATAGGCGGTTGAATGAGGTAACCCATAAAGATGCCTACCCACTACCCTGGATCCAAGACATCTTTGATCAACTCACAGGTGCAAAAGTCTTCACCACAATAGACCTAAAATCAGGCTATTGGCAGGTGAAAATGCACCCAGACAGCAGGGAAAAGACTGCCATCAGCACCCACAGGGGGTTGTTCCAGTTTAAACGAATGCAGTTTGGGCTGACTAATGCACCTGCAGTCTTCCAACGCATGATGAACTCAGTATTAGCCAAATATCTGGGGAAGTCATGCTTGATCTACCTGGATGACATAGTCATCTACTCCCATAATGAGAACCAGCACCAATATCATGTGGCTGAGGTCTTGGCCACCCTGGGGGAGGCTGGCCTAGTCATTAAAGAATCCAAATGCTCATTCGGCCTGAGAGAGGTCAAATTGTTGGGTTTTGTGGTATGTGCTGAGGGTCTGAAAGCGGATCCGGATAAAGTAGCTGCCATCCGGGATATGGCCCCCCCCACAGATAAAAAGGGAGTGCGTCGAGTGTTGGGATCTGCCAACTACTATCGACAGCTAATGGTGAATTATGCAGATGTAGTGGCACCACTGACTAATCTGACTAAAAAGGCAGTGGCATTTGAATGGGGACCTGAATGCAAAAGAGCTTGGAAAGAATTAAAGCAGCTTCTTTTGGATTGTGTCATACTTAAGTTCCCAGACCCCACCAAACCCTATAAACTGTATACGGATGCATCAGACTACAGCATAGGTGATATCCTAGTACAAGAAGATGAAAATGGGGTAGAAAGACCGGTGCACCTGATTAGTGGTAGGTTAAATGCAGCCCAATTAAACTATCCAACTATTGAGAAAGAGGCTTATGCCATGATTTTTGCACTCATAAAGTTGAGACCGTATCTGTATGGTGCTGAGTTTGTGATCTACACTGATCACAAACCCCTAAAATGTCTGTTTCAGAAAGAAATGCGAAACAGCC
>CM059196.1:37250347-37272315 GCA_030323885.1 Branchipolynoe longqiensis | reverse complement strand
CCTCCACACTTCGCCCACACCGACGCGCATTAGCCATCAGATAATAGAAAACCGGTTCTCTGGCACTTGAGACAATGTTTGTGTGCATTTTCTTCTTTCTTGTAATCTGATTTATTCATTCATGCCGAGGCTTGTATAGATGTACTTTCTGCACATATTACAAGATCATTCTCCCCGAGCAACCCCAATTTAGTGATAGTATACGTGTGTAACATACTCCGTGAGGCAGCTTTCAATCGAGTATGTGTGTATGCAGATATATATATATATATAATTATGTTTAATATTTATATAAGTCCGATATATGCACATGATATATATCCGATATATCTATTTATGTATATGTATGTATCTCCATTTATATATCCAATGTATATAAACAATATATACGATATAATATTTAATGTATATATCAATATACATATATTTAATATATAAAAATATATACACTATATATATTCGATCTATGCTCATGATATATATATATATATATATATATATGTCTAACTAAAGTCGATTCGGTGCATATATTCTTTGCTACAGTGTTTGATTGTATAATATCACGGCATTTGTAATGTCCTACCTGCATTCTAATGGCTTTCTCCTTGTTTGTCCTGCCCCTGCAGCCTAACGGGGGAACCCCGTACCAAGACGGCCCTGGCCTCGTATCCATCAAGATGAAACCAGACGCTCAAGGTCGTTTCGGATTCAATGTCAAGGTAGGCTGTGTTTATTTAGTTTTGCCCCCTGCCACCAGGGGGTGTTTAATTGCTTTTAATACAATTCTAGCAATGTCTTCGTCCTGCCCGACTGTATGTGGAGTACTGTACTGATTAGGTGTAATTCTGGGGAACATTTTGCGGCCACATATACATATACATATACATATACATTACACATACAGTAAAACCTCTCTAAATCGACTGAGCTAGGGACCGATTTTAAGTGGTCCATTTAGGGAGGTGGTCGGTTTAGGGAGTTAGAATATGGTTACAATGGTATTGTTGGGACCGAAATAAAGCGATCGATATCGGGGAGTGGTCGATTTGTGGAGGTGGTCAGTTAAAGAGGTTTTACTGTGTGTGTGTGTGTGTGTGTGTGTGTGTGTGTGTGTGTGTGTGTGTGTGTGTGTGTGTGTGTGTGGTGGTGTGTGTGTTGTGTGTGTGTGTGTGTGTGTGTGTGTGTGTGTGTGTGTGTGTGTGATGTGTGTGTGTGTGATGTGTGGGTGTGTGTGATGTGTGGGTGTGTGTGTGGTGTGGGTGTGTGTGTGGTGTGGGTGTGATGTGTGTGTGTGGTGTGTGCGTGTGTGTGTGTGTGTGTTGTGTTGTGTGTGTGTGTGTGTGGTGTGTGTGGGTTGTGTGTGTGGTGTGTGTGTGTGTGGTGTGTGTGTTATATGTGTGTATATATATTATATACCTATATGTGTTGTGTGTGTGTGTGTGTGTGTGTGTATATATATATATATATATTGTTTTACTGTATATATATATATCTCTAAATCCACCAACCATGGGACTGGCTTTAAATAGTCCATTTAGGGAGTTGGTCGGTTTAGGAAGTTTTTTTTATTGTTGCAATGGTATTATATGGGCGATCGTTTGGGATCCAAATAAAGCGATCGGTATAGAGAAGTGGTCGATCTGTGAAGGTGGTCGGTTAGAGAGGTTTTACTGTATATATATACCTATATCTAGGTAGATATTCAGCATGTTTAAGTGTCCAGTATGCATGTTATCTTTGTGACTTGTCTGTCATTTTCCCTACCTGTTTACTCAGTATAGCATCTAGGTAGTCCGACTAGACAGGATGGCGGAATCAGTAAGACTAATAGTGCCTGGTGGCTTCCAATGTTGGAGGTTGTAGGTTCTAACCCTAACTGAGTCAAACCAGCGACTTGTACATGTGTACATGTCGCTATCTAGCCTGATGATTGGCATTAATAGGATAGGGCAAGGACTGGTTTGCTCAATATCAAGGTAATGTGTGTGACTGAGTGCGATATCGCATCATGGTGTTGACAGTCTAATCTCCAAGTGGGGCAGCACTATGAAATCACAATAAGTGTGCATTGTTGTAACAAGTCGATTCTCCGTCCTTAAATGTTGTTAGGACCTAAAACTCAAACAAGCAATCTAGGTTGTCCAGGTGTAAGGAGACTGCACTCTACAGGCAGGATGTGCATTCGACCTAATTAGACAGGATGGCCTAGTGGTTAAAGCATCTGGGCCTAAATGTATGAGCCACCGGTTATCTTCGCCGGAGTTAAGGCCGGCCGACGGGGTAGCTATGGTCGGTGTTGGTATATGTGTCACGGGGGATGTATGCGTGCCAAGCGCGCACTTGTTAGCTACCCTGTGCGTTATTTATAGATTTGGGGAGCCCCCGTGGGAATGTACCCGGCGAGCGTCGTAGGAGTCGGGAGGAACCACCCTCTTCCTCCCCCCCACCCCTCAGTGTGTGACTCTGTGTCTCTGTTTTTCTGTGTGTCTGTGTGTGTCTCTGTGTGTGTGTCTGTGTGTGTGTGTCTGTGTGTGTGTCTGTGTGTGTGTCTCTGTGTCTGTGTGTGTGTCTCTCTGTCTATGTGTGTCTCTGTATCTCTGTGTGTGTGTCTGTGTGTGTGTCTCTGTGTGTGTCTCTTTGTCTCTGTGTGTGTCTGTGTGTGTCTCTTTGTATGTGTGTGTGTCTCTGTATGTGTTTCTGTGTGTGTGTCTCTGTATGTGTCTCTGTATGTGTGTGTCTATGTGTGTGTATCTCTGTGTCTGTGTGTGTGTCTCTGTGTCTGTGTGTGTGTCTCTCTGTGTGTGTCTGTGTGTGTGTCTCTGTCTCTGTGTGTGTGTCTGTGTGTGTGTCTCTGTGTCTGTGTGTGTGTTTCTGTGTGTGTGTGTGTCTGTGTGTGTGTTTCTGTGTGTGTGTCTCTGTGTGTGTCACTCTGTGTCTCTGTGTTTCAGTGTGTCTGTCTATGTGTGTGTCTGTGTGTGTGTCTCTGTGTTTCAGTGTGTCTGTGTGTGTGTCTCTGTGGGTGTCTCTGTTTGTGTGTGTCTGTGTGTGTGTCTGTGTGTGTGTCTCTGTGTTTATGTGTGCCTGTGTGTGTCTGTGTGAGTGTCTCTGTGTGTGTATGTCTGTGTGTGTGCCTGTGTGTTTCTGTGTGTCTGTGTGTGTCTCTGTGTGTGTCTCTGTGTGTGTTTCTGTGTGTCTGTGTGTGTTTCTGTGTGTGTGTTTGTGTGTCTGTGTGTGTGTCTCTGTTTGTGTCTCTGTGTGTCTGTGTGTGTGTTTCTGTGTCTGTGTGTGTGTCTCTGAGACAGACACACACACTGCAACAGAGACACAAAGACACAGAGACACACACAGAGACACACATACAGATACAGAGACACACACAGAGAGACACAGAGACACACACACAGACACACATACATAGAGCCACACACACAGACACACACACAGAGACAGAGACACACACACAGACACACACAGAAACACACACACAGACACAGAGACACACACATACATAGAGATACACCCACATAGACACACACAGACACAGATACACATACAGAGACACACACACAGAAACACATACAGAGACACACACACACACAGAGACACACACAGAGACACACACATACAAAGAGACAAACACAGACACACACAGGGACAAAGAGACCCACAGACAGACACAGAGACACAGACACAGACACACATGCAGAGATACAGAGACACACACACAGACACAGAGACACACACAGAGACACACACACAGAGACACAGAGACAGAGACACACACAGACACACACAGACACACACACAGACACAGACACAGAGACACACACACAGACACAGAGATACACACACATAGACACACAGATACAGAGATACATACAGAGACACACACATACACACACACAGAAACACATACAGAGACACACACACATACAAAGAGACACACACAGACACACAGAGACAAAGAGACACACATACAGACACACAGACACACACACATACACACACAGAGATACAGAGACACACATAGACAGAGAGACACACACAGTGACACATAGACACACACAGAGACACACACAGAGACACACACACAGACACACACACACAGAGACACACATACACAGATATACACACATAGACAGACACATACAGAGACACATACAGAGACACACACAGACACACACACAGAAACACATACAGAGACACACACATACAAACAGACACACACAGACACACAGAGACAAAGAGACACACATACAGACACAGAGACACACACAGACACACACACAGAGATACAGAGACACACATAGACAGAGAGAGACACACACAGACACAGAAACACACACAGAGACACACACACACACAGAGACACACACACAGAGACACACACAGACACAGAGACACATACAGAGACACACACAGACACAGAGACACACACACAGGCACACACACAGACACAGAGACACACATCCATCTTCAGTCCACGCGTAACACCGACGATAAACCACCTAGAAGTTGGGGTTAGCGCAGGCCGCGTTAACCCTCGAATGGTTTGCCTAACCCGTGCACACACATTGTGAGTTTCGGCCGCTAACCGGGGAATTCCCGACTACGCTCGGGTTATGCCCGCTAACCCCCGCTAACCCGCCCCCTTACATTTGGGCCCTGCTTTTCTACCAGACGGGATGGCCGAATGAGTTGAGCGTCCATCTCCTGTTTTGGGAGATTGGGGACTCCAAACCCATGGGATCGTGGGTTTGAACCCTGGTCGAGTCAAACCATTGACTTAAAGATGTATACTTGTCGCTTCCTGGCCAAGCGCTCAGCATTATTAGGATAGGGAAAGGTGCAATGAGGTTGGCTCAGTGTCAGGATAATGTGACTGAGTGGGATATCAGGTCATGGTGCTGGTGGCCTGATCTCCCACTGGGGCAGCACTATAAAGTCGGGATTCCCTGAGTTAATCCTATGGGGGAATATCCATGTTTCACAGAAATTCACCATTGCTTCTGCCAGAACCCGCTAGGTGGCGCCAATGTCTCGGCCTGATTTCCACGTTTTGGGCCATAGACCATTTTCATCCCTGTACTTATTATTAAGGTAAGGCCAGGGCTGGTTGGCTCAGTGTCGGGATAATGTGACAGAGTGGGTGGGATATCAGGACATGGTGTTGGCGGAACGATAGCCCAGGGCAGCAGCACTATGAAGTCTGCAATAGTGTGCATTGTCATAAGTATGTGTTTGTCTTCATATGGCCTTTGATGTTGCCAGGACATAAATCCCTAATCGACCAATCTAACATACCAATGGACAGGGTTGTCTGGCAGGTCGTCGGATTCATACCTGGCACTTGAATTCAACAGAGTCAAACCAACGAGATACAAGTTTATACCTAGCCAGGCGTTCAGCCTTACGAGATAATATAGGACAAGGAGCAGTGGAATGAGGAAGGCAACTTTTCTACAATCGAAATTTCCCCACTTATTCAACGTATGTAACCAAAACAAGAACAAAACAAAAAAGGAGGGGAGGAAGAAAATGGCGAGGTTGTAATGGAGGTGTATTCCCAGTAGTTCGACATGGGGCAGCGTTCTACTTGCCCCCCCCCCCCCCTCCCTCTCCTCTCCCATGCCCCCCCCCCCCCCTCCCTCCATTCCATGAACGGAATGAAAGAGAGGCAGGACAGGTGATGAGGTTGTGGGGGGGTGACATGGGGAGGTGGAGGGGTAACGGCAAAGACAACACCGTATCGACACTGTACCGACACTGTAGCGACACCGTATCGACAGCCGAGCGACACCAGCTGTCGTCGGGTGTCGTCGAAGTTTTTCAACATGTCCAAAAAGCCGACGACAACCAGGCGACAGTCGAGAAAATGGAGGTGACGCAGAGGTGTCACGGCGACAATCAGGCGACCATCAGGCGACAGTCGAGCGACACCCGACGACACTCGACGACAGACCGGAAGTCGCTGTCGCTGGGCTGTCATCGCCGCTTGTCGTCGTAGTGTGACTGCAGCATAAGGCGCGTGAAGGAAGGGAGGGGAATGGAATGGAATTGGAGGGAAGGTGACGAGGGGAAGGGTAGGAATGTAAAAGGAGGGGAAGGGGGGGGGGGCTGAGAATGGATTCGGGGGCGTGGAGGAGGGGGGGGGGGTTAAGTATAGGAAAACAGCCGACGATGCATGATGAGAACAGACAGGCAGGGAATCTGGAGAGGGAAGAGAGACAGGGAACGAGTCTGGAGAGGGAGGAGGGGAGCGCTGGGTGGTATGGGCGGGCGGGGTGTGGGGGGTGGGGGGGGGGCCGCCTCATTGCACATTTATCCGAGACCCCATTCCATGCGCGGTACGATGCCTTAGCCGAAAATAGCCCCGAGTTCAGTAATACCTCTGACGAGATTACGACGAAATTACGCATTGTGGCCGCGTAAGTGTACTTTATTTCTCCTTTTAATTTTTAAAGATTTATATATTGTATATCTAGAAACACCAGGTTATTTTGAGCCACGGCGTGTTTCTCTTAAGGCCCTGTCACACTATGCCATATTGCGTCAGTGTATGCCAATGTATGTGACACACGATGTTATACGGCAGAATTTTGAACATGCTAAAAAATACTACTTATGACAAACATGCCCATAACTTTTCTCAGCGTACACCAACGTGTTGGCGCAAAATCACATACGTCGGCATACGCTGACGCAATACGGCATAGTGTGACGGGCTTTAGATCCGCAATCTGGCCACGCAATATCAACGACTTTTCTTGTGTAGTTTTGTTTGCTTTTCTGACGAAGAGAAAATTAGCCAGTATATATTTGCAATTTGGTCTCTCTTTTTTTTTCATCCACAGGAAATATAGAAAACGCCGTTATTATATTCTCTTCTATATCTATGCAAACAGAGATTTTATTTGCCACATCCTCTAGATTTAAATTGTGTTCTGCAGCATTCCTCCATGGTTAGCTCAGTGATATTATCACCCTACATATGACCCGTCCTGATATACCCCTAGATGTTGCTAGGACGTAAAACAACAACAAAAAAACTCACCCTAAATACCGTATATGTCCCAATAGAAGCACGCTATGCAATAGAAGCACCCCCCCCCCCCCATTTCAAGATTGAAAGCACGCACAAATTTACGATCATATTCAGACTGAATGCACATAAAATAAGACAATCCCACTTTGTTTCAGATACACAACAAAAACAAATCAAAATTTACGATCATATTCAGACTGAATGCACATAAAATAAGACAATCCCACTTTATTTCAGAGGCACAACAAAAACAAATCCATGAAATTCTTTAACTTTGAATAGACATGCATCCATGTGTCTACACTCGCGCAGTGCGCGTCTATTTGGACATATACAGTAAATTATCCACTGTAGTTCCCTATTTATCCACCGGGGTGGCACCTGCGAGTGGTAATTGAACCCAAATACCGGCACTGCTAGTGCTACCCGAGGTATCTATGTAGGGATGTAGGTATGTATGTAGGAAATTCGGTCATGGAGATGGCGACAGTCTCCCAGTGGGGCAGCACTATAAAGTCATCATGAGTGCATTGTCACATCCTGATATAGACTTAGATATTGCTAGGACGTAAAACTAACTACATATGTATGTATATAGGAGGTTCTTTTTAAATGTCTGCTCTTTGTTGATAGTTCAGCTTTTGTTAGTTGATATTTTATTTTCGTTCTTCTCGTTATCATAGTGCCCCTCGTTTCCGACCCCTGACCCCTGACCCTTGACCTCAATGTAAAGGATTATCGGCACACACCCGTCTGTGAGACAGAGGAGGTGCAGTTGAAATCACGGGCGCGCTCCTCGGAATGGCATGTTAAATGCGCACACAGGATTGGCTCGACAGCGCACTTATACTTATACATGTAGGCCAACACGGCCCGGTGTGGCGGTTTCAGCGTGTTCCCGTGCTCAGACGTGTACCTCGCTTCTGCGCATGCGTCAGAATCTAATAAACATGGCCGTAATCGATTTACACTACCCGGGCGACTCGGGTCATCCCAGTCGTCAGAATTTCAAATAGAACACGGCGAGTGGAGTCGACAAATACACGTGCCGTGTGCAAAAAAAGAATAACTTAGATTAATTAAATGGAAATATAGGTAAACTAGGCCATCATAAAATACTTTAAATCCTATTTTGCTGTATTTTTATCGGTTATTAAAAAAAAAAAAATAATTGTCCACCCGAGCGCGGAGAAGCGTATTCGATTATTCGACCCGAGTTTGTAGGATGTGCGCATGCGCCAATAAGTGTCTCGGGTGATCCGAGTTGATGCGAAATCCGCGCATGCGCAGAAGCAACGGGACACGGCTGAGCACGGGAACACGCTGAAACCGCCACACCGGAAACCTATCGTGACGCCGACGGTAAGCTCGGCCCGGTGCGCACTGGGAAGTGGCACTCAGGCGGACCTAGTCCACTTCCGGTTAGTTGTCGTGAATATAGGGTGACTTTGTAATGGTGTGACAAAATAACTGACTTTTAGTTTTACGGAAATGTGAGATAGTGTATAGCTCTTGTTTGTATCATGTATGTTTGTTTGTGTGTGTGATGTTAGTGTGCGTGGATAGCGTTTGTTTGTGTGTTTGTTTGTGTGTGTTTGTGATCTTAGTGTGTGTGGATAGCGTTTGTGTGTGTTTGTGTGTGTTTGTGATGTTAGTGTGAGTGGATAGTGTTTGTTTGTGTGTGTTTGTGATGTTAGTGTGTGTGGATAGCATCTGTTTGTGTGTGTGATGTTAGTGTGCGTGGATAGCGTTTGTTTGTTTGTGTGTTTGTTTGTGTGTTTGTTTTGTGTGTTTGTGATGTTAGTGTGTGTGTATAGCATGTGTTTGAGTGTTTGTTTGTGTGTGTTTGTGATGTTAGTGGGTGTGGATAGTGTTTGTTTGTGTGTGTTTGTGATGTTAGTGTGTGTGGATAGCGTTTGTTTGTGTGTTTGTTTGTGTGTTTGTTTGTGTCTGTTTGTGATGTTAGTGTGCATGGATAGCATTTGTTTGTGTGTTTGTTTGTGTGTGTCCGTGATGTTAGTGTGCATGGATAGCGTTTGTTTGTGTGTGTTTGTGATGTTAGTGTGTGTGGATAGCGTTTGTTTGTTTGTGTGTTTGTTTGTGTGTGTTTGTGATGTTAGTGTGCGTGGATAGCGTTTGTTTGTGTGTGTTTGTGATGTTAGTGTGTGTGGATAGCGTTTGTTTGTGTGTTTGTTTGTGTGTTTGTTTGTGTGTGTCCGTGATGTTAGTGTGCGTGGATAGCGTTTGTTTGTGTGTTTGTTTGTGTGTGTCCATGATGTTAGTGTGCATGGATAGCGTTTGTTTGTGTGTTTGTTTGTGTGTGTTTGTGATGTTAGTGTGTGTGGATAGCGTTTGTTTGTGTGTTTGTTGGTGTGTTACTGATAATGTGCGTATGTGTGGATGGAGCGAGAGGGAGAGGCGGGAGAGAGTGCGAGAGGGAAAGGGAGAGGCGAGGGAGGGGTAGAGGAAGATAGAGGAGAGGAAAGAGAAGGGAGAGGGAGGGGCAAGGGAGGGAAATGGAGGGTGGAGTAATGAGGGGGGGGGGAAATGGAAGGGGAGAGGGAGGTGGAGGGGAAAGAGAGGAGAGTGCTAGGGGTAAGAGAAGGGAAGAGGGAGCGGACGAGTAGTAAAGGGATAGGATGGGGGGTGGGGGGGGAGAGGGAGGAGGAGGCGAGGACGAGGAGGGAGGGGGGCAGGGAAAGGGGGAGAGAAGGAGAGAGTGAGGCTGAGAGTGCGCAGAACTGTGAACAAGTATAAACAAATACAAGATTACGTTGATGTATGCCAGATAATGGTGTTGACGACTTGAGTCTCCCAGTGGGGCAGCACTGTAAAGTCGTCATGAGGGCGCGCTGTCAGAAAGCGGTACCCAACCTGATATGACCATAGCTGTAGATGCTAGGACGGAAACTCCAACAACCACTCTGCCGTTGAAGTAGGCAGGTGGGAGATGGATGGACTCTCCCGGGTTATCTGTGTGTCCGTGTGTATGTCCGTGTGTATCAGTGTGTGTCCGTGTGTATGCGCGCCTACATGCGCGTGCACGTACGTGCGTGTATTAAAGAGATGTGTGACGTCATTACACCGACACCTACCCCCCCACGCCAGACATGTCATGCCTTCACGGAAGTACCTAACCCCGAGCGGGGCAGTGTGTGCGGGTGGTCGAGTGTCTGCCTTCACATTCAAGGTGCGCCCTGACCACGGATACTTACGTACCGCAGCCAGTAGATGCCTCCCGGCGTGACTTTCCGGAACCGGAAGTGCGATATTCCCATCCCCGCCACAGTGCACAACGGTCCACCTGTAGCACATGTGTGCTCTATTTCCGTGTATATCACAGCTCTGAGTCATTAGAGATGTGTCTTACTCTTAGGTAGTAATGAAGTGCATCTTATATAGTAGTAATAATAGTAGTAGTAGTGTATATAGTGGATATAGATCTATAGTTATTAGTTTAAAGCCCGGCCAGCTGTTCCGGTTTATGTGTCATAGTGAACACTAGCAGGTGGCGCCGCCGTGGCAGGAGAGAGAACTATGCCTTGATATAGATATATAGATTTTTTAAATTATTTTTTTAATTATATATATATATATATCCTCTGAGCGAGTGGAGAGTGAGGTGGAAATGCGCATGCTGGTACCCATATATATATATATATATATATATATATATATATATATATGTATGTATATATACACTTAGCAAGTTAGCAAATTGCGATTGTAAGGAATAGGAAGAACTGATGTTGGTAGTGTCATTTATATTCCCATATTTGATTATATTTATAGACCACCTATGTTTATATAAGTGTGTTTATATATCTAATATGATATGTCTGTGTATTTGCATAGAATCGCCAGATTTTTATGAAGGAGCCCCCAGCAGTGAAGAGTGTCCGTTTGACCCGCAGGTGTCAGGAGTCAGTAGTTAATACCGGAAGCTTGGATGTGGGTAACGACCGACCTGACACACCGGCTGACAGACCTGACATATGTCACTCCCCAAATTGTTATGGGCGATAATAGGGCGAGTCACTCTCTGTCATATAAGTGCCGTATCTACTTTCTTGTGTATGTATGAGACAGTATATACGAGACTGTTTGTGTGTATATATCAATATTTATATATATATATATTTGTTTATATATGACTATGAGACATTGGATATACATAGGACTTAAAACAAAAGCACACAATTGAAGGAAAACCCCAGAGTACCGACGATAAAATATTTTTTTAAAGTAGCCACCCCTTTTAGTTCCGCGAAGCGCCACTGTTCCATCCGGAGGCGCCACTGGTAAGTTTGTTGGCACTACACGCGTTTCCAAGGCGACGAGACGCTGACCAGGACGTGGACTGTGGCGGTGGCGGCAGAGTGGGAGCGGTGGGTGTGTATTGTGCACGGTGGCCGTGGTGCGATCCTTTTGGTGGAGGAGGAGGTGGTGAAAGTGGTGGTGTAGGAGGTGGTGGTGGTGGTGGTGGTGGTGGAGGAGCAGGAGGAGGAGGAGGAGTATCTAGTAGCCTGATCCGCCACGCTCTATGCCACACTGCCACGCTGCCACCAGTTGGCGTGTGGGGACAATTACTCAGGTCAGACGCCGGGATCCGCGTCCCGCTCCCTTTACTCGACCTTCAGGGAGTGGTGCAGTGCTAGCCCGACGTCAGGACGGCACCGACCCAGGGCCGAACCCACACCGAGCCCACACCGAGCGAGGGCCGAGCCCACACCGACCGAGGGCCGAGCCCACACCGAGCCCACACCCAAGCACTGAGCCCACACTAAGCAAGGCCAAAGCCGGCACTGAACCCACACAGAGGCCTACACTGAACCCACACAGAGGCCTACACTGAGCCCACACTGAGCCAGACCCGAGCAGGCACCGAGCCCACTTCGAGCCAGGCCCGAGCCGGCACCGAGCCCATACCGAGCCAACACTGAGCCAATACCAAGCTATGATTAATCCAGCACTGACCTCACACTGAGCCAACACCGAACTCACACTGAGTCCACAATGACCTATGGTTTGTGTAGCACTGACTTTACACTGCACACACACCGAACCAAGATCAATCTAGCACCGAAGGCAAACCGAGCCCACACTGAGCTAGGATCATCCCAGTACCAGACTCACACTTAGTCGAGACTGAACTGAACACGAAGCTAGGATCAATCTAGCATCAAACTCCCACGAGTCACGAATGAACGAGCACCAAGCCAGCAATGAGCTTCCACCCGGCACATACCAAGCCAGACCAGATCTGTCACTAAGCCGACACCGAACCAGCACGGAGCTGGCACCGAACTCACACTGAACTCATACTGAACCAGCACCGAACCTACACTGAACTCGTAGTGACCCACAACGACCGGTACCAAGCTCACAACTGATCCGACATTACACCGATACCCGGCTAGCGCTGAGCCTACAGGGAACCCGCTCCAGCCTCACTTTGAGCCCACACCGAGCCCAATATTGAGCTGGCACCGAGCCAAGACTGGATCCGCACCGAGTCAAGTCGCCATTGCGTTGACACTGAGCCCACATAGTGGACCCACTCAGACCTGACGCTGGACCCACTCCTGGCTGGTACCGAGCCCATCCCGAGCCGGTCGCCCAGCGGGCAGCGAGCAGCTCGGGATGAAGCGCACCAGTGTCTACATGGCCATCCGGAAGGAAGTCGACCTTGACGACCTTGGCCCGCCACCGACCAAGGTCAGAGGGAGTACGGAAGCGGCGTGGGTGTGGGTGGGGGGGGGGCGGGGGTGTTGATACAGAGAGATGTCATCTGTTGGGTAGAATGGCACTAGTGCCGTGTGAAGTATCTAGAATGTTGATGAACTAAATGACTGAGCAATTAAGTTAGTAGTATTAATAATACTTTAATAACAGCAAACATTTGTTTATTGTGTACATATATATGCGCATATATACATCCACATAGAAATACATCCACATATAGATATATATATATATATATATATATATGCAAACATATAAAAATACATATACCCATACATACACATATACATGTATACATACATGCATACATGCACACATACATACATGCATACATATGTGTACAGACACATACATAGATACACACATGCATACACAGATGGATACGCATGCTTACATACATACATATACACATATGCATACACATACATACACACATACATACATATATCCATACCATATATACACAGGTGATATGGTACTATCTTGATTAATATACTTAGATTAGATTAGATGGTTTGAGCTGTATGCTCAGACTTGTATTATAGTTGTAGCATTCTAGACAAATATATTTTTTTATATTACATTAATCTTGACTACTCTGTTCCCAGAACCCAATGTTGGATTAGTGAGATTGTCTGATAAAGGATTTTGAGGATTTGCGAGATAAAGAAACTCGATGAACTCGCCTGAAATCTGTTCTGTGGATGTCTTCGGCCGATAGCGAGATTTCCGGATTAAGCGGGATTTGACTAATGCTATCTAACCATATATATTACGTCGATATTGTCTTGTGTTTTTCTTCTGGCTATTGGTTTTAAGACTAAAGCGGCTGTCACACTATGCCGGATCGAGCAACGGACAGAATTTTCTAGTCTGGTGGTGTTTGGGCGAGTTAAGTATCAAAATGTTACGATATCGGGTCAAAGGCCGCCAGACGAACGGACATGAAACGGGACATGAAACGTACATGAACGGATAGCAATGGACGATAAGCGGACTAAACAAACTCAAACCAGACAAGAACCATAGACATCAATCCGGCGGCATCCGTTCCAAGTTTTGTGCATGTTCAAAACTTGTACCGGATCGGGCCGGATATCAATGGATATGCAACGGATATGCAATGGACACAAACCAGACTTTGCCGGGTATCGACAGACTTTGTTTGGTTTCTTTCCATTTCACCAATCCGGTGATGTGTGACAGTCACTTTAGGGTAAGCAAATGAGTGGGTGGGTGGGTGGGTGAGTGAGTGAGTAGGTGAGTGAGTTAGTGAGCGAGTGAGTGAGCGAGTTATTGAGCGAGTGAGTGGTTCTCTGTTGGTGAGGGGGGGGGGAACTTATATAATATGACACACTGGTCTGCCACTCTGGAGCTGTCGTCCTAACCATTAGGCTATCTAGGCTATGTCCATTCAATCTACCGAGCCACATCTACCTGTGTATGTGGTATTTCATCTAGGGATGTCAGTGCACCTTGTTAACGTTTGTGCTTCAGCCATTATAAGTTTCATACTTACAATTACAAATATCCAGGTAGCGGATAGTACACAGGTAGGGGCAGCAGGTCCTGATATGACCTTAGATGTTGCTAGGATGTAAAACTCCAACAACCAGGTAGCGGACTTACACACGAATGGTGCAACACTATACATCACCTAGCTGGTTCAATAACCTGGTCACGGAATCAATGTTATGGATGTTGATTTTGAAAACCAAGCGCCCAAGGGAAAACATTGTGGAACTCAAACACAAGCCCCGTTCACACACAGGCCTGAAGTCGCCTCAACTAGTTCGCCTCATTTAATCCACCTCGTGAAGTGGTCTACATGAGGCGAACTAGTTGGAGTCGAATCAGCCTTAATTCACCTCAGAAGAGCGTTCACGCGCGTGATCTGAGTCGACTTAAGCCGTGTTCACACCTGCAGGTTTAGGCCGAACTAGATAAGGCGAACTAGATGAGGCGAACTAGTGTCGTGTCCACACATGCAGTACTTTTAGCCGGAAATCGATATCTGTGCATGAGCAAGTCCATACTAACCAGCGCCAGTTTCGGTTAGTCGACGTCGGCACGAGAGAGTGTGGGTTCGACCTAGATCTGTTTCGACTGAATCGTATTGTTTTGGAACGGTCAAAACTTCTGCTGGGCAGGGACACCCTAAAAATAAATGATGAAAAAAATATCTGTGCACAGCTAGCAGTTTAATAGAGCAAATTTACCGGAAAGTCAACAAACTCAGGTCTCGACTGTGACGTGCTTAAGTCGCTTTAAGTAAACCTATACCGTTCACATTAGGAAGTTGGGCCGACTTAAGTTAGATCGCTTCATATAACCTACCTCGCGATGCGGTTTACTTGAAGCGAACTAGATGAGGCGACTTAGCCTTAAGTCGCCTCAGCGTAGTGTCCACACAGCGAATGTGAGGTGACTTAGATGAGGCGAACTAGTTGAGCGACTTAACGCCCATATGTGAACACAGCTTTAGATGAGGCGAACTAGTTGAGGCGACTTAAGGCCCATATGTGAACGGGGCTTACACACTTCTGCCATTATGGGGCTAGCACCGTAGCCATTACTTATTAGACTATCTAGGCTCCCTGATGCATGCAATCCAGCTACCCATGAATGTGGCATTTTACCTGGGGAGGTCAGTGCACCTCACAACAGTGCCCTATTTTTGGAGTGTGGCTGTAGTTCCGGTGTAGCAGGAAATCGCAAACCCTGTAAATCGCAAACCCCCACTTGCGATTTCCTAGGAAATCGCATATCCCCCCTGGAGATCGCAAACCCCCCATTCTGAGTGTTAGCCTTACCATGATCTGGTAAGGCTAACACTGGCACTGACACTCAGAATATCCCAACTTTCACTATTATCTCTGTTTTTAATACTTTCAGATAAAATTGCTCTTAGGTTAAATTAAATACCTCAGATCTTCCTCTTCAATCGCGCATTGAGATATTTTTAATCGATTCGATGAAAGTTTTTTTATTTATTTTACAAAAATAAATGCTCCCCATAGACATAGCATTGCCGCAGCACACATCACGGCGTATTTTACCCTACTGCTAATATCTCCGCCGTTACGGCGGTAGCCTTAATAACGCTTCGAATTTAGGGTTAATTTAATGAAATTTCACGATTTGAGTATGTAATTCTGTTAAATATGGTCGCATTGAATAGATTTGGCCCGAATCAGTCCCAAAACACAGGGGGGTTTGCGATTTCCAGGGGGGGTTTGTGATTTCCTAGTAAATCGCAAACCCCGGGGTGTGCAATTTCCAGGGGTTTGCGATTTACTGCCACACCGGGAGAAACTGTCTCGTCACCATGGACGGAGGGTTTGATAGCAAATCAGCTGCTGAGGTGGTCAGTTAATGGCCATCTCGCCTGCAGCGTTATAGCCATGTCTGGCAATCTATCTGTGCGATAACGGCATGTGTGGACCGTGGTAGCTTAGTTTGGGTATTCTCAATGTCGACACAGACGCCGCATCCTCATCCTGGTTCCGGGTTCACTGCCATTCCACGAAAATCTT
This sequence comes from Branchipolynoe longqiensis, assembly GCA_030323885.1. Classification (NCBI taxonomy): domain Eukaryota; kingdom Metazoa; phylum Annelida; class Polychaeta; order Phyllodocida; family Polynoidae; genus Branchipolynoe; species Branchipolynoe longqiensis. The sequence goes on along the minus strand of CM059196.1, from coordinate 37,255,989 downwards.
GCTCTGTCCTAAATTTCATTTAGCAACGGACATACTTGTATATTAATATAATAAATATAGGGTTATATGTATTATATATATATATATATATTATATGAAATTTATATTTGTAAGATATATAGTTTTATGATATATATGTATCTATATGATGTATATTTATTTATATAATTATATTTGTATATATAAACATATTCATAATATATAATATAATGTAATCTATATACTTATATTTATATTATATACGAACATTGATATATTATATATAATATAACCTATGTAAAATATATAACGGCTGCTTATATTGGTCAATGCAGGACTGCAGCACGTGCCGCAGCACATGCGCGCAGCACACGGAACACAAATAATAAACATATTAGGATAACATCAGGCAGTTTAAACAAATACCAAATAATAATATATATTTTGCGTTGCCTATATTCGTATGACCTTTATACTCCTAATAATATAATGTAATTTATATTATATAGCTTATATGGGGTATAATATATATTTATGTAATATATATATATATATATATATACTTATTTAATATACATGTATCTGGTTTCCAATGCATGGAGATCGTGGGTTTGGAACCTCGACCTCCTCAAACCGATGACGTACACAATTAATCCTTGTTGCTATCTAGCCTGGTCTCTCAGCATTACTACTAGTACTAATACTAGGAGGCAGCAAGGAGTAGTTTACTCACTATCATGAAACTATGACTGGATGGGATATTGGGTCACAGTGCCGGTAGTATTTATACTAATATATATGTTTCAACGAATGTATAACAAGAAAATCTTTAAGCTTTACCAGAGTGAAAATACATAGTAGTCTAGTATATATAAACAATTAAATGTCATTTACAGTATTAAAGGTAATGTTAATATACTTTCTACTTTCAATTTTAAAATTGGTTATTTTTATTGTATTAGCAATGTATATGTGTTATTTTTAACTGGGGAAAGCGCCTCATAAGTATTGTACTTCTGCTTTCTCTTTTTCATGTGGAACATACATGATACATAAATATCAGCTTCTATGTACAATGATCATGTGGAAATAAATAATCTTAATCTTAATAGGATTAGGACTGGTTAGCTCAGTGTCAGGATAATGTGTCTGAGGGGGATATCGGTTTATGGTGCCCTCGGCCTGATTTCCTGAGTGGGGCAGTGCTATGAAGTCGCCATGAGTGGGTACCCATCTTGATATAGATGTTGCTAGGATGTAAAAACCGACTAGGGCTAGATGCATAAAGACCTCTGGGGCATGGCAGTGACGAGTAGACTCCGTTGTTAACATGCCTCTGATTGGCTGGACCAAACATTTCGCTGTGTCGCGGCAACTTTTGAGACAGTTAGGATAATTGTCCAGAAATGAGTGCACATCAGCTGGTGGTATCGGCGGAGTAACGCATCGATCGACTGGCGCGTCCAGTCACGGGTCAGGACAGTCGGTGTAATTGTGGTTAATGCCCGTCATGCGCATCGCGCTGACACTGCACTTTCAGTTCACTACTTCCGGTGTGGGGCTGTGACCTTATGTCGAGTCGCTGGTTCCGGTGCAGGGCTGTGACCTTGTGTCGAGTCGCTGGTTCCGGTGCGTGGCTGTGACTTTGTGTCGAGTCACTAGTTCCGGTGTGGGGCTGTGACCTTGTGCTGAGTCACTGGTTCTGGTGTGGGGCCGTGACTTGTGCCGATTCGCTGGTTCCGGGATGTGGCTGTGATCGTATGTTGAGTCACTAATTCCGGTGTGGGGCTGTGACCTTGTGCCGAGTAGCTGGTTCTGGTGCGGGGCCATGACTTGTGCTGAGTCGCTGGTTCCGGTTCGGGACTGTGACCTTGTGTCGAGTCGCTGTTTCCGGTTCGGGGCTGTGATCTTGTGTTGAGTCACTGGTTCCGGTGCGGGGCTGTGACCTTGTGTCGAGTCACTAGTTCCGGTGTGGGGCTGTGACCTTGTGCTGAGTCACTGGTTCTGGTGTGGGGCCATGACTTGTACCGAGTCGGTGGTTCCGGTTCGGGGCTGTGACCTTGTGCCGAGTCACTGGTTCCGGTGTGGGGCTGTGACCTTGTGCTGAGTCACTGGTTCTGGTGTGGGGCCATGACTTGTACCGAGTCGGTGGTTCCGGTTCGGGGCTGTGACCTTGTTCCGAGTAGCTGTTTCTGGTGCAGGGCTGTGACCTTGTGTTGAGTCACTGGTTCCGGTATGGGGCTGTGATCTTGTGTCGAGTCGCTGGTTCCGGTGTGGGGCTGTGACCTTGTGTCGAGTCACTGGTTCCGGTGTGAGTTTACGACCTTGTGCCGAGTCACTGCTTCTGGTGCGGGGCTGTGACCCTGTGCCGAGTTGCTGGTTGCGGTGCGGGACCGTGACCTTGTGTCGATCCACTGTTTCTGGTGTGGGGCTGTGACCTTGTGCCAAAGCGCTGGTTCTGGCACAGGGCTGTGACCGTGTTCTGAGTCGCTGGTTCTGGTGCAGGGCTGTGACCTTGTGTCGAGTCGCTGGTTATCTCTGCGTTGTGGTAATTTCATTATTCCCATACCAGAACTACTTGCACATCGAGCCATGCTGCATTCTCACATACTGAACATACTCCCATAAAGCAAGGCGCCGCATGAGTCACAGCAGAGCGTCGTAGTCATACTTACATATAATGCTTGGTGGTGACCGGATCGATAACACTTAGTAGCGACTGTGCTTATGATTTTAAAATAATAATGTTAAGCTGCGTAACCCGATGAAGGCATGACATGAAAGCATATGGTGTCTAGCATTTCAATGTGCACAACATTTTGCGCACTATGCCAATATTAACTAAATACCAGATCAAGGTGACCCAGGGCGAGTATGGCCAAATTCAGTAGAGCGCTGGTTTCGCGTGCGGGGAGGTCGTGTGTTCGAATCCCAGCCAACTCAAGCTAAAGACTTTCAAAATGGATACCTTTCGCTACCTTGTCTGGTCGCTCTGCATTATTAGGATAGGGCAAGGACTTGCTTTCTCAGTATCAGGATCATGTGACTGAGCGGCATATCGGGGTATGAATATGATGCCAGTTGTATGGCCCCCCAGTGGGGCGGCACTATAAAGTCAACAGGAGTGCGCACTGTTACAAGTCGGTGCGTGTCATGATGTGACCTTAGATGTTGTTTAGCCGTGAAACCGCAAGTAACTAAGGTGACTTGAGCTGACATCTGAAGCCGTCCTGGTATTCGTGATGTGCTGGTTTCTGACAGGCGGTGTTATCCCTTGTATGTCAAGAGGCACGCCACAAGGCACCATCAGGTGGAGGGATTCTTTACGCACATGAAGGGATTCTTTGTGCAGATGGCAGTATTCATTTGTGCAGATGGCAGGAGTCGTTTGTGCAGATGGAGAGATTCCTTTGTGCAGATGGATGGATTCCGTTGTGCAGATGGATGGATTTGTTTGTCAAGATGGAGGGATTCGTTTGTGCAGACGGGGGTATTTGTTTATGCAGATGGAGGGATTCGTTTATGCAGACGGAGGGATTCGTTTGTGCAGATGGCAGGATTCGTTTGTGCAGATGGTAGGATTCGTTTGTGCAGGTGGCAGGATTCGTTTGTGCATGGAAGGATTCGTTTGTGCAGATGGAGGGATTTCTTTATGAAGATGGAGGGATTCGTGTGTGCAGATGGATGGATTCGTTTGTGCAGACGGAGGGATTCGTTTATGCAGATGGAGGGATTTGTTTGTGCAGATGGAGGGATTCGTTTATGCAGATGGATGGATTTGTTTTTGCAGATGAAATGATTCTTTTGTGCAGATGGAGGGATTTGTTTGTGCAGATGAAATGATTCTTTTGTGCAGATGGAGGGATTTGTTTATGAATATGGAGGGATTTGTTTGTGCAGATGGAGGGATTTGTTTGTGCAGATGAAATGATTCTTTTGTACAGATGGAGGGATTTGTTTATTAAGATGGAGGGATTTGTTTGTGTAGAGGGAAGATTCGTTTGTGCAGATGGAGGGATTCATTTGTGCAGATTGAGGGATTTGTTTGTGCAGATGGAGGGATTCGTTTATGCAGATGGAGGGATGTGTTTGTGCAGATGGAGGGATTTGTTTGTTCAGATGAAATGATTCTTTTGTGCAGATGACAGCAGCTGAAATCTGCTTAATGTGTGTAAACTCCAGCCGAATTGAATGAAATACTTTATTTATTCTAGTTTATGTGTTGCTACTTTTGCCAATGAACATTAATTAGTAAAAATAAAATAATGACTGGCTGGTTTAGTGTAGGGATATTGTGACTGAGTGAGATATCGGGTCAAATTGGTATCCGATTGAGACATCACTATCAGGCAGCTGGGCGTTTGCACTGTCGCAAGTTAACATCTGTTAATGAATTACCTCAGATGTTGCTAGGACGTAAAACCCTAAATCAAGGTGGCATTTTACCCTGATGGTTTAAGTTGCATAATCCGATGGTTTTGAGTTTCTGCCATTTTGTTGTTATTGATAAATATATATATATTAGGTTGTTTATTGTAATCTAATTTAGTTTAGATTGAAGTAACTTTTATTTTAAATGCCTAGCTTTGGAGATATTTGAAGTGAAAACACGTTAAACTAATTGCGCCGAGTACATAGAAATGCTGCACGCTATAGGCTTCAGCAGTAATGGGTTCCTGGTTGGCTTCCTGTGCGGGAAGTCGTGGTTTGAACCCCGGCCGAGTCAAACCAATGACTAACATTAAAGGTACTTAACGCTACCTAGCCTGTCGATCGGCATTATTTGGATAAGGAAACGATTAGTTTGCTTAGTACCGGGATATGGTGACTGAGTGGGATATCAGGTCATGGTCCTGTCGGCCTGCTCGCCGAGTGGGGCAGCACTATAAAGTCACCATGAGTGCGCACCGTCACAAGTCGGTGCCCGTCCAGATGTGACCTTCTTTGTTGCAAGGATGTAAATTCCCAACAAACAAGCAAGCAGGTTTTTTTTTTCAAATTGACCGATCATGCTCTTCTATGAAACAACAGAAGAAATGCTTAATCAGTGCACTAGTGATCTACATTACATGTGTAGGGTTAAAACTATTTTAGTGTTTTGATTTATAAAATGTGATGCTTTCATCGAACTATGCAGATTTGATGTCCTCCTTACTTTGCCGATTTGATTACGTTATATTTAGTATTATACTTAAATGATGTGTTAATGTTTCCACGAACATTTCAATTCTACGATCCAATGGGTTTAGTTTTCGCGGTCACGTGTGTACCTGAGCGACTCCGTCAGATTCTTAGAATCGGAAAACCTGTTTGAAGCTTGGTGTCGAATTCAAATAAGTGTTTGTTTGTTTGTTGTTGTTTTACGGCCTAGCAACATCTAAGGTCATATCAGGACGGGTACCGACTTGTGACGTTGCACACTCATAGCGTCAAATAAGTGAGAAGCAAATGAAAAGGAAAATAAATATCATGGCAAACGGGAATGATTTTACTTCTATGGAAAGTGGGTAATTAAATAGGTGTAGGAGATGCTTACCTGAAATGGCACGATGGGTTGTTGGGGTTTTACCTCCTGGCAACTTCTAAGGGCATACCAGGCCGGGAAATAGCATGAAGTTAAAGTCTTAATATATAACGTTAATCTATTGGAGATAATATAAAGC